>VZSR01001238.1:1532935-1547935 GCA_013398615.1 Brachypodius melanocephalos | reverse complement strand
AAAATAGAAAATTGCATTTTCACTGTAAAGTCTATACGGAACTTTCCTATGTCAGATTCTCTTTGTTAAAATAAACCAGGGCCCAACCACGTCCTCCCAGAGTGACCCAAAGCACAGTAAGATAAATGACACAGTAACCAAGGCACAACCAACTGAGAGCCCTTGGCTGCTACCCTTGTAGCCAGGTTTTAGTGGAGTGATAATGACCTGTACACATGTTGAAACATCAATTTTCTCCTGAGCTCAACAGCACCAAATATCTTAAACTGCCCATCCTGCATTGCTGTCTTGAGATTGTAACTCTTTTATCCATGACTTCCAACTACTTTATAATTATACGCTGATCAAACAACTTTTGTTCTGTGGTGCTTTTCCCCTCCCTTTCTTCTTCAAGAAAGCAAAAGTAAGTATCTTAGATGTAAAAAATAAAGAAGAACATTGAGTGGAGTGACTGTCCCCAGACGCTGCTGGCCCAAGACTGTGTGTGTGTGGTTTTGCCCCAGCTCTCAGAGCAGCACATGCACACGGTGACACACAGCTCACACTTGTGCCCACGTTCCTTTCTCCCAGTGCCAGGACGTGTGCTCCATCCAGAGCTGGCTGTGACAGCCTGGCAGGCTCCTGCTCCTGCCCATCCCAGCTCTGACAGCAGCACCACTGAGCCCGGGGAGCTGAGCCCGGGGAGCTGAGCCGAACGACATCCCGGAGCTGCCGGGGAGAACAGCATCCAGCTCCTTGTGACAGTTTTCCCCACACAACATCACAATCAGCCAAACACATTTGTAATCTACTGCAGCTGGTGTTTCTATAATTGATAGAGATATAAAAGCCCTTTTTGCTAAAGTTGTACTTTTGTATTTTTTTTTCTTGGGGGAGTTGTGAGAAAGCAGCTACAAAAAGCAAGCTTTAAATCTCAGATAATGTAGCTCCCTTTAGAATCCCAAGCTTAAAGCAAGTAGTTAGGAGTTTTAGCAATGCAAAAAAAGGGAGCTAAAAACAAACATTTATTTTACTTGACGTAGCAAAACAGTGGATTAAAAAGTTAAATCAATGCACTGTCTGAATGGTTCCTGCTGTAGCTGCAATTTCAAATGAAATAAGAATGTTATAAAAACTCGCCCATATTAGGCACATTTGGAAATGTCTCCTTGTAACTGTTCTTTAAGTGTTCTGTCTATGAGCACTAACAGGTCACTGCACAGGAAATGCAAAAATATGTTACATTTTAATCAGGGCATATAAAACACTGTCTAGAATGTTACATTGCCCTTGGGAATCTGAAGTAAGTAGGGGAACTTTTACAAAGTCCAGGTCACTCTCCCCATTACATCACTGTTAAAAAAAAAATATTATTAGGTTACATTACAGACATGTCATGTATTAGAACTTTCCCAGTTGCAGGATGATGGCTAAGAGATGCTTATTTCCTTGGAGAAATCCTAATCACTCCCTTGTTCCCCTGCTCATACTTTGTATGTTGGAAATAGTGCATTTTAACTGAATCAAAATGTTTCCAAACAATTATAAAGAGGGAGGACTAATATAAAAATGGGACTGTTCGTATACTCACCGCAACAACAAATTTCAGCACTCTTACCCTAACACACACACAAATTGAAACTCTGCCTGGCTGTACCTCATAGGTGATAAAAAACGAAAGAAGGGATTTTAGCAGACATGTTTGGGAATGATTAAGGTAAAATCTCCCTAATCCAAACAAATGGAAACCCAGATGTTGATGGCATCATAACATTCCTCTGCCTTCTTGCAACTCTTTCTCCACATGATTTACATTTGTTTAACCCAAATCACAAGTTTGTAAAATCTTTAATAAGTTCACTGAAACAGCAAAAGAGTAATGCAGGGATGACTGTTTTCTAGATTAACATTCTCAGGATTTTAATACATAAATGCTGGAGGTGACACAAACCAGTGCACTAACCTGAAGGCAACCTGCTCTGCTGAGCCAAATTCGAGTTTTGTCACTGACTTTCAGATAGAAAGATCAGATTTATAGGAAAAAACTCCCACGGGGCAGCAAACAAAATGAAATAGAATACAATAAACCCCTGGCTCTGAGTAAAACCAAAGTGAGAACCCCAGGGGCCCAGGGCAGGTACCCACACAGCGACCAAGGGACCAGCCCTCCACCACAGGCATGTTGAGGCAAGAGGGGAGCTCTCAGACTAACAAGCCTTTTATCTGAACAGATATCTGTGGTTGAAACTCCTGGCAGGATTCTTTGTGTTGTCTCTGAGGTGCTTTTGTACCACAGCTCCCTCACTGCCCGGAGTGCCCACACCCCGTTCAGCCTGACCCACCCCGGCCATGCCAGGCCCGGCGCCGCCACTGACCAACCCAGCCCCCCGGCCCACACACCGACACCTCCCAAACACACCAAATATATCCAATATACCAAACACATCATTCTCTATGGGGTCACCAACCTCTCCATGTGCTGCCTGAGCTCTTCCACTCTCCTGTTGGCTCTGCCATCCAAGGGTGGCCCTGCGCCTGCCTGGAATCATCTTCTCCTGGTTTCCCCACCAGGAATCAGAATTTTCCTCCTTTCCTTTGGGTTTTGTGCCTTTCCTGAGCTGCCTGCACCGTGCCTGTGGATGGGATGCCATCTCTGCCATCCAACTGACATGGGGGGCACAGCTCTGGCCAGTTTTAAGGGGATATTTTGACTTTTTCCCCACAGAAGAAGGTCCCGCCTCACGCGCGTTGGGCCTACCGAGCCATGGCGGCGCCTCAGGCCTGCCGCTGCCGGCCCAGCACGGCCCGGAGGGTTTTGTTCCCCGGCTGGGCTGGAGGGATTTCCCACACACATCCTTTCTCTCCGTGAGGTGTGGATGAGTTCAGGCTTTGGGAAAGCCAACTGGGAGCCACACGTGTGGAGCCAGCCTTGTTCCCATCCGGGCCTGATCCGGGCAGGAGCTGCCGGACGCGCTCCTGGCACGAGCTCACGGTCACTGTGCTGCTCTACGCTGACCAGGCAATACAGTCCTGCACACGAGTTTACCCGTTTTCTGTGGATATCTGACCATTTTATGCTCTCTGCCCCTGCTTGTCCGCGTTCTGCTCCCTAAATTTCTCTGCTTCCTCCTTCAAAGCCTGGGGTCCACCTAAACACAAACAAAATCTTTTCTTCATTCTCCTTTGACTGCTCAGACCCATCGCTGTCCCTACAGCCATTGTCCTACTTATCCCCAGCTCAAATGGGTTTTTTTAAGGGAACGCAATTGAAAAACAGAAACCAAGAACAGAGCATGTGTGGTGGGGATGGCACGTTGGAGAATGCTGTGTCACCTTCTAAAAATTCTTTGGCAACAGCAAGTTTTAGGCTTTATAAGTCAGACGAATTTGGGTGGATTTTCTCAGGGAAAGCAGAAGATATCTCTGAAAAATGTTCACGTCACTGCCAGAAAGCTCAGTGGTCCCACAGCTTTGAAATAAACCCTGATGAACGTCTTCTAATTTTTTGCCAAATAGCATCCTACCCTAAATTACAGGAAGAACGTTTTAAGAAAGAAAACACAGATTTTAATAATGGAAATGGATGCTTCGAGCAGCTCAAAACTAGAAACATTAGAACCAGTAGAAATCAAACTTCTCAGCAGGAAACCCCAAACAATCCGGATTATAAGAACGGTTGAGCCCATAACACAGAAGTCATTGCAGCTGGGCCCTGGGCTCTCCAGTGCTCCCACATCCACACAACACTGCTCTCAAGGACCATGCTGGTTTTCTGCTCTTTTCAAGATTTTCCCTTTTTTTTTCCCCCGCTTTGTATTATCACACATCTGAACTTTCACCACATTCCAGGCCTGCCAGGCACGTGAAGATGCTGAGCCCTGGGCACCAGTCTTGGCTACTTGTCCTGCCCCATCCACAGCACCTTGCCTCTCCAGCCTGAACAACCCAAATGGAGAAAGAGCTCGTTGGACAAAAAACAAAACAAAAAACCACATCTATAATTCCAACCACAGGAAAGGCTGATGACTTGTGCTGTCATATTTAAGCTGTTTTTCCTCATGCACGAGTGAAACAATAACCAGGTGAGGCTAAAATCCCAGGTCTGATTCAGTCAGAGCAGCCCTTGGCCATAAATTTCAGCACTGACTTAAAAATTGATAGAAACTCTTTTTTAATCATCAAGTATTCAGCTGCTCATTACTGATATATGCTTTAATGACATGCCCTTAAATTTTGGCCTGGTTTTAAAAATACAGTTTCCTCAAATTCCATACCAAATCCAGGCCTGTAATTTTGTTCTGGTGCTTTTTCCTTTCTAAAGTCTGCTCGAAACACAAAATTTAAAGAGTTTGCTCTGCCAGGTAACATTTTGTTAGCTTTTGACAAGAGAAAATATTTAATCCCCTAATTTTTTTCCCCTGCTCTGAATATTAGTTTAATTGTCACAAATAATTAAACGCTTATGAGTAAGAGACATCTTCAGACATTTTGACAATACATATTAACAGACACTTTAAGGCAAATCTGCACAGATCGGCTTTTATTTGTTATGCTAAACGATGATGCATCCTGATTGCATTTGTTCCTTATTTGTGTGTGCAACAGGAGACGTACTGGGAATGATCTGTAAGGAATAAAATGACAGTATTTGACAGGCTAGGAAATGTCTGGGCAAGGATACAGGAGAAGGAACCCTGAGAGGGCATTGTTTATGGAGGGGCAATGGGGAGAGACACTCCCTTCAATCTAAGGCAATGAAAGGCGCCAACAACTAAATTACAGTTAATAACAGTAAGAAATAAACATAAATTACGTGTACAAGGCTCAAGCTCAAGGACTTCGGACCACTAAAAATCTCTATTATTATATCAATTATCAACGAGAGACAAATTCCCATCCTGGGAATTTGCATAGGAACTCTAATAACCTGCTATTCAGAAATAGAGGCAAGCATTAATTTCCACATGGAAAGGAGCCATGGGAGAGCTTCCCAAGTCCCCAGCTCTGGAGAAGAAAGCCCTACTTGGTGATTCAGCACCTCTGCTCGAGAGGGCAGCAGGTGGTCTCCCAGGTAAGGCAGATCAGCCCTATATTACCCAAGATTTATTCAGAGTTCATGTCAATATAATGGCTGAAAGGACCATTGCTGAAAGGTAATATGGTGTGAAAATAAACATAAACAATCCTTAATGAATCCAGAGGCTATTACATGCACCATATTTCTCCTATAGGCAATACATACATCTCCTATCTGGGAAATAACATAAAAGTGCCCTTGATGGAGGCCCAATTCCAGTTTACACCAGAGAGGGAGCTGAGGGAGGTCCGTGGGAATCTGTTGCTAAAGGCTTTTGAAAATTCAGGTCTCTCTTTAGCTGCCCATGTAAGGATTTAAACCCCTAGGACTGGAAGCTGAGCCTCAAGCTCTATCACCAGAGAATTCCAACCACCTCTGGCAGTCTGGGTGGAGGAAAATGTGTATGGCCTGTTCAGCTGCAATTACACTAGGTTTTACATATTTCTCAGGGCAATGTTTTATAGACAATCACATCCAGCTCTGCCAAAGAAATGCAGAACAGTTTATGGGAAGAAAAGTAACAGGAACCAAATTCTCTGGTCCTGAAACTTACCACTGACCAAAAACTGGCATGTAAAAAACATGATCATTCTGTCTAGAACTCTTGCCTAGTCAAGCTCCCTTGGCTTGTTAGAATTAACAGCTCTGCTTTCTCAAACCACGAGCCCTCCCGTTTTTGGGAGCTCCTGGCCGTGAGCAAAGTGCCTCTTCCACCATCACAGGGAATTGCATGGGAGGGATGAAAATGCATTTCCACCTTCCCCAGGGGCCCGGCTGGGCTGTTCCCTCTTCTCCCCCAGCACAGGCCAGTGGATGTCTTGAGCTTCCAGCCCAGATTTCCCTCCTGGAAATGCTCTGATGATAGAAATGTGATCTAGTACCACGAGCAGTGAATTGGGAGCAAATGCTGTTTGACCTTGAGCAAATCAGGTAAAACCTCCCTGGTTCAACTCGCCAGGAAATATTCCACATCACTGGGGTTATTCTGAGGAGTATCAGCAAGAAATCCACAGAAGAAAGGTGCTAAGTGTGAAGAAATATTGCCCCACTGCCTAACAAAGGACACAAATACGAGCAGGATCCACGCAGCTAATCAAAAGCACTGGAAAGCTTTTAATTTTTTTAGCATTTAACGCTACAGATGATCAATATAACTACTTAGCTTCTTTCTCCTTTCATGTGTTAATTTAACACTACTTGTACTGTGCTTATGTGTGTTGTGACACGGCTGAAAAACACATAAGAAAATAATTTTGGTAGACCAATCCAGCAGCTGGCACAAGGTTATGTTTCTTCGATACAAAATCATAAAATCATAAAAGAGCCAGCGCTTTCCTGTGAAGCCCACTTACCCTGCGGGAAGCAAACGAGTTCTTCCTATATGTACAAAGAAAATTGCAGACCTTACAAATCGTGCTGGTGATTCGCCGTGCAATTCACACCAAAAAATTATTTATATGTGGAAAACTCCCAGTAAAATCTTTCTATGAAAAATAGAAATAACTTCTGTCCAAGTGCAGGGTGAGTGATAGGAATAAGGTTGCTGTCTGCATATGCCAAACCTCACCAATGTGCAGATTTTCATTCCGATCTCCTCTAAGCAGAGTTTCACTGGGGGAAAAAAATCTGAGCTATCAAGGTATTCTGGAGAATTTAATTATTTTCATTAAAAACAAGAACTGTAAGCTGCTCCTTTTTTCAATAGAAATTCTGTGCCAATTCCACATAAACAGACCCAATATCACTTCAGCGAAGTTGCTTTGGGAATATGTAACAGCTTTTTTTAAGTTATGAAAGCAATATTGAATGAGATTTACTACAATTTAAGATAAGTGGGTCTTAATTTTATATGAACAGAGAGACTTAAAAAGCAGGCAGGAAGAGTTCCAATTATATTGTGCTGGAATATTAGGCCCTGTGCAAAATTGCCCCTTTTCTGTTTTACATGCATAAAAACAAGCACAACAGGCTTTTCAATTAAATGAGTCTTTTGAGAGAGATGCAGGAAGAGCCAGCGAGCTCCTTAAAACTTTATTGTTTTTTATCTTTGTCAGGTAAGGCTGTGGGTTAAAAAACACCAGTTCTTTGCAGCACACAGTCCTTCCTGTTAGCTTTTTCCTCTTGTTTCACCCATCAATTTGAAAGGTTTCCCAAAACGGGAACGCAAGGCTTGATCTGGATTCGTTTTCCCCATGTACTCGGGAGTGGTGCTTTTCCACAGCCATCCAGAGCTCAGGATGTTTCCCAGAGTCTCTTTAGCATTGGGAGTAACTTTAATGAGCCTCAGTATCATTAGAGGAGAGCAGTTTACAGAACACAGGGAGAAAAGACACAGAAAGGAATAAGATACAGCTCTAATAGATACAAGCCATGGAGATGAAAGAACCAAGTCAGCATCTCATTTGCATTAATACAATAAAAATACAGCATCAATGTTGCTAGTTGTAAATTTTTTTTCAATAAAGTTCAGCCTGATTATATCTGGGAAAAAGGTGGGCTGTGCATTCCTCGTAGTATTTATCCTATAAAGAGCAGTTACTGCCTGTTAACTTTCTAGATTTAATTGCCACTAAAAACAATCTCCAGGAAACTTCAATTGAAAGTCACTCCTCAAGAACCGATGGTCTGGGCTCTCAGAACTGCTTTGTTTATGGCAATACAAAGCCAGAGCTCCAATTCACACAGCTCCACTCCATCATTATGTTCAGTATTTTGTTTACTGATATTATGTGTGTGTACGTCTATAATTATACACCCAGACACACACGCCAGTTCATCACCAGAATCAGGCAAAAGCAATACTGCCAACCTTGTTTATACAAAAAACACGAAGCACAACCTCAAAAATCATGAGACTGGCTGAAAACGATGGTAAGTTAAAAACAGTCAAACAGATTTGAGAATCAAGGCATTTTTTCTTCTGCATAAGAACTTCTAGCCTGCTTGTTTTCAAGTTCCTCTCCAGAGCAAGCAGTTTGAAATAAATCTCCTTTTAAAATGCATTTTGGACACTTGCATAATCATCGTCAGACTCTGGGAGCTGGAGGTTTAAAGGAAATAAACCCTAACAAAGGATTTGCAGGGGACACCACTCCTAACAGCGCAGTTCTAACATTTGGGCAAAGATTGGTGCAGTAATCAAAAATTGCTCTGAACAGCCAAGATCCCCAGGTGCATCCCTCTGCCAGACAGGCACTTTTCTCCCCTCCTTGCAGGTATGGATGTGTGCATGCCTGAAAAGGAGCCGTTTCGCAGACATTTAGGACTGTTTGTTCTATTTAACTGTGGAATTTTACCAATACTCGCGACCATCAGGCACCGCACGTTAGAAACTCTCTATTTTTCACAATCAGATCCTGTCATTTTGAAGCTATTGTGCCTTTCTTTTTCCTAGGGCAAACGGGGGAAAACATTTCTTTTAGGGAAACAAAGATTCTCTTCATTTTTCTAAATGAAACACTTAATGCAACACTTAGATCAGAAGACCAGTTTTTCCACTTCTTTATTTTTTTGCCTGAGAAAGCTCACAAGGTAATGGATGAAAAGCCAGCAACAGTTAAAGAGGGATGTGTAAATCTAATGGGAAACACTGTGCTTCTGTGATGCTTTTCTCCTTGAAACCTTAAAAAATACACGGTTTGCTGTCAAGGTACTTCTGAGTTGCACAAGCCGTTATTATAACACGGTAAAAATTACTCTGTGCCAACAGCCTCAAGTGAGAAGCCACCCTAATGAGAAATAACTGCTTTTAGCCTCTAAAAGCACATGGAACTTTGGATTCGCAACCCCATTTTCAGGCATTTTCTCGAGAGCTGCTGCCCCTGTGCACAACATGAACACCGTGCCTTTGAAAAGGTTTTATTAAAAGCCCATCTCATCTCCTGGAACCCAGAACCAGTGCTCAGTAATTAACACAGAGCATGGGAACGTGATTGGGGAGGGAAGCTGGCCGAGCAAGCAGAATATCTGTCATGCAGCCTTCAAGAAAGAATAGCTTGCAAGCACTAGGAACAGAAGTTCCAGGCAGAACTGTCCCTGGATTTCAGGCTTAATGGAAGAATCTGGTCTCTCTTCAGAGGCAGAATGCTTCTCCTGGACCACATATATTGAATTTTGTAGCTGAACAGCCCAGTCTCACACAGACAGTCCTTCCACAGGCCAATCACCCACTGGAGCAAAGTGCTGAGTAAGAGCTGCTGAACTGGGCCCACTCTCATGTAAATGATTGTAATTAAACAGGTAATGAAAAATCCCTGCTCTTGCACGAATGAAATGGAAGATTTCAGCTCGGAGTGTAATGTGGTTCCACTTGGCTCCTGTATCAGATTGGAAGACAAATGAAAATGTCTCTCTGCTTGCGTTGAGCACGCTTTGGGGGTAAGACCTCACAAATATTTTTATTTTGCAGAGAAGAGGGAAAAACAAAGGTTTATCTAGCAGGATAGATAGTAAGTCTGTAGGATCCCCCCCTTTTAAGGCAGAATGTGGCCTTAAACACATCTCAACCCGAGAGGCATTAAAAAGAATTTGAATAATTTTACTTTGCCTTTGCTAATAATACATCATCCAGTGGAAGAGCCAGGCCTTATTCTCCCCTCCACCAGCTGACACGGTATTTTTTTTACATTTCAGCTCTTAAGATCTGCACAATAGCTTAACATAATAAGTGTTTAGCCTCTGGTTCCAACTGTAATTGATAGAGTACAGTTCCATTCCCTCTGCTGCTGCTAAGTTGGGAATTGCAGCCACAGCAACTGACAGGTTTTTTTTTCTCCGCCGAGTCTGGAGTTGCACCCTGGGAGTGATGTCCTCATCGGGATGGGAAGGGAAATGACGGCAGGAAAGCTCACCCTGGCCCCGTGCTACCGAGGGACTCCAGGGACCTCTGCCAGGGGAAGCAGCTCCTTGAGGTGGGTGCTGACAATGACAGCAAAAATCAGGAGGAAAAAGCTGCGGGAGGAAATTCCCAAAATCCTGCCGGTTTGGAGAAAAACGGGCATCTCAGAGAGCACGGAAGAGGGAGAGCGTTCATGCACTAGAATTTCTGACGAGCGACATGCTTTCAAAAGTGCTGTAAAATTGTGTCATCTGCTGATGGAAATGTCTTTTGTCTCCCAGTCACAGGGGCTGAACTCTGGGTGCGCTCCACTCTTCAGCTAGTGGGGACATACTGGGCTTGGAAAAATGAGGGGAAAATTGAAATAGAGAAACAGGCACTAAAATGAACATGATTTCAAATTGTCCCATTCTGGCCTGAGTTCTGACATGGGAAAATAAAATTTCCGAGCAGCTTTGGGTTTAGGAGCCGACTGCAGAATTTAACGCAGATGGCGACTAATTTTGGTGCCTCTTTAGTTGCAAAAGTACCTATTTTGGAATATATTTAATTAACCAGGATTTAAAGGCTCCCCTTGTTTGTGAGCACCTTGGCTTTTTTGTCATCTGTCAGCATCGTGATGTGCACTGTAAGTGAAGGGTTCTGAGGCATGAACTGTTTAGGTGGTTTTGATGTGCAGTTGCTTTTCTGGAGGCTGTTGAAACAAAACAGTGCTGCCATTTCTACAGTTTTCATTCAGCGCTGCTTCCCTGGAATCTGCTGCCATTGCCCCTGTTATAAAGGATACAAATAATCCTGGAACAGCCAATGTAAAATCCTGGTTACATTTATAGAGATAACCCACTGCCTTTCGCCACAGAAATACACAGAGCAAGCCTTGCTGGTCATTTGCTCTGCTCTCTGCACAAGCAGAATTTCACTTTCTAAATATGATTCTGGTTTAAATAACCTTCCCTGCTAAGGTGCAAGCTGCAGCTTGAAAGAACTCCCTGCTCACCATCTCCTGCTTGCTGCTCTACGAGGACTCTGCCAAAAACAAACCTGTGTTATTCTACAGCTCCAATAAACAGAGTAAATGTGCCTGAGACCTGCTTCTGCTGTACTTCTCCCCAGCTTTGGTTCTTAGCTAGTCTGCTGGGGCTGAGAGAGAAAGAAAAGAAGAAATATAAAATTTCACCCGCAAAGGACGTTAAGTCCAGATTCCTCTTTGCAGGCTTTAAAAAAAGCAAACTACCAATGCACGATCACAAAATAAAATATGCACATTTAAACAAGCTGCAGGGGAAAGGAGAGTTTAATCCAGTGAAATTGTGTTTGAAAGCTATTTCATACCCCTAGGAATAAAATCTGAATAGCAATTCTGCTTTGCTTCCACCCTTTTTCCACCCTTCTGTTAATATATTACCATTTGTTATGGAATCGTTAGGAGACTTTTGCCCCAGACCTGGCTGCGTTTTGCTGAAGGATGAAGGACTCCATGGGCCTGAGCCTCTTCTTGCTCACAGGAGCAGCCAGAACTCGGTGATGCTTCCAGGGAAGCGATGCTTGATTCACACCTGGGCGGGAGAAGGATCCGGCCCCGTTTGTAAAGCCCTTTGTGATGCGTGTGGGTGAAAATAAACCACAAACGGGCTGTTTATCGCAAACACGGGTCCCATCCTAAAGCAGGCACTGATGGAAAGAGCTGCAACTCTCTGCCTCAAGAACTATCGACTTGGAAACGACGCTCTCAAAAAGCAAGGATGATTCAGAAAAGATTCGGCCCTGCAGAGATCAGAATGCGCTTGACATCGCTTTCGGTGTTGATGTGAAATAAAGTGGCTCTAAAAGTGTAATCGGAGAGCAGAAATCCCCATCATCACACATAAATAGTGCCCCATTTATCCAATTACACTCCCTTGTTTCATTACAATGGCCTGGAATATATTTCTTAGGAATACAAGGCTTAAAATTAATAATAGAAAAGGACAAAATTGCCATGTATATTTCTCTAGATAGATTTTCATCTAACAGCAGGACTTCACTTCTGATTCACTCGCTGGTTCTCTCTAACCTTTACATTATTCATTAATCAAACTCGAAACCTGCTTTCAAAGTCAGTGCATGGCAGTAATTATTTACAGTTGTGCATAGTATTTAATTTTAAGCAATGACAAAAGCAGGCATGTCCAGAATCATAAGGCTTATCATTTTTCTTCCCTTGGAGGTGAACTATCTGAAGAAACTAAAAGTTGCAAACTTCTCTTCAATATCTCTGCTGCCATCAAGACAAAATGCAGTGCAACTGATACCTTTGAACTTGTACAACTAAAAATAAATAAAAGTGAAAATTAAGTAATATATAATGTATTAACTCCCTTAAATAAAAGGACTAAGGAGCTTTGCCATCAGCCTTGATGAGAGATTCATTTCTTATTGCACAGTCTGTCTCTTGTCACTTTGAGGTATTTTTTACCATACAAAACAGAACCTCAGTATTATCCCTGAAAATGAAAGTCAGTTTTAAGAACTATATACAACAGGCACGTCTGCTCTTTGAAACTCCCCCCTACCCCCCACAAACACACAAATACAACTTCAAAGGAGGAGAACTATTGCAAATGTATAAACCTACTTCAAATAGTTCTGCTGGCTGAAACTGGACTGCATTTGCAGGATTTTGCTCACCTGAAACAACATTGATCTGAGAAGAAATCTAATCAAAGCAATGCACCACTGAAGAGCAATGCACATTTTATAATGAGAATGAGAAAGGAGGGATCTAATTGTGGCCATACGAGTTTCTCCCTTGCCATTAGGATCTTAAAAATGCTGTCGGATCCTGGATAAAAACATCTCTTACTGTATCTCAGCAGGGAAACCCCAGGAAACAACAGCACGGGCTTTGCTTGCAGAAATTTACTTACTGTAGCCTATGTTTCTAAAAAAGAACACTGTGCCCCTGCC
Source organism: Brachypodius melanocephalos (assembly GCA_013398615.1). NCBI lineage: Eukaryota > Metazoa > Chordata > Aves > Passeriformes > Pycnonotidae > Brachypodius > Brachypodius melanocephalos. The sequence continues at coordinate 1,535,096 of VZSR01001238.1, read as the reverse complement.
ACGAAAAGATACTACAAACATTCCGAGTGAAAATTCTACTTTGAAACCCATATAAAATGAAGCCTCATATTCCTGACAGAGAGAAAAAAGAAGCAGTTCTAGCATTGTCACCGTGCCGATCAGCATCCACGAGAAAACAGCTATTTATTTATCCTGCAAGTTGAAAATGGGAATGCCTTATTCAGATCAAACCTCTTGGTGAAGAAAATAATAACAGCGGCTCTGATAAGAGAGTTGTCCCGAATACATATATAGATATTTATATAAATATGAGTATTTCTAGCGGAACTGGTATTTACGATGATAATCATAAATTTGGGATCCTTGCCTGCCAGGAATCCCAACCTGCATAGGTGCCTTCTCTGGGCACGTCCCAAAAGCTTCCCATTGTGCTACACCCAAAGAAAAGCAGCCAGAGCTGTGAGTTGATAAAAGTTCTGCGTGTCCCAGTTTCTCTGGGGTGACATTTCCCCCCGCATGGATCCCAAGCACTACTTCACAAAGTTTATTCAAGTGTGCCACTAAACTTGCCCGTGCATTTTGTCCCGCATTTGCTGTGCTACACCCAGGAGATATTCACAAGGGTGAGGGGAAAGATTTTAAAGTAAAGGCATCAAATATGAGTTTTCTCTAAGGAACTAATCCCAGGAAGGACACAAAGGGAAAAAAGAAGGGAAAAAACCCGCCTACATTAAAAGCCAAACAAGATAATAATTGTGCATGTCTGGCTAAGAGAATCTAGAGGGCAAGCCTTACGTCATTGGCACTTGGGTTACCATGGTGAGTGATTTATTGATATATATCAAGAATGAATAGATCAAAGGCAGCAAGATGACAGGTGATCAATCAAATGTCAAATCAAAGCTGGCAATCAACTGGAAAGCTGATTTTTCAGTGGGTGGGTCTGGCAGAAGAAAAATGAACTTCCATATTGCGCTTCCCAGAAACAAAACCCCACCACACTATTAAAAAAAAAAAATAAAAAGCAATTAAGCAGCCTGAAAGAAAACTCTTTGAAAAGATTTACTATACAGACCCACTCGTCTGTTTCTTTTTCTTGGCCCCCAAAAGAAAAAGAACACCCTACAACGACAAACAAAACACTTCCAAAGTTGCAAACTATTTTCTTCTGTTAAAAAAAATAATAAATTGCAAAACCACTTGGCATGTGCAAATATATAAACTCGGCTACGAAACAAAAGAAGGATTTGATTTGAAAATGTGGATTGTCTTCTAACAGTCAGAACGTTTCATTTTATTTCCTGTTGCAATTTTCACCACTGATGATCAAAGGCTGAACTTCCCCACCGGGTTCATCAGCAGAGAGTCCCTGTACTATTTCAGGCACACAGAGCGCTCGCACACACACACACCCGGCCAGAACTGGCACCAGAAATACGGCGAAATAAAAGATTAAACACCCCGACCCACTTCGCGAAACACACGGATCCAAAGCGAAAGCCACCGGGAGGGGGGGAACCAGAAAGGGGAAAAATAATAATAAAAAAATAAATCTATCCTAAAGCGAGAAGCGAAGGGAAGCCTGAGTGCTTTCGGTTCGGGCAGGGGGAGAAGGGGCGCCGAGGGAAGAAAGTTGGGGGGGAAAAGTTTGGGCAGGGCAGCGGCAGCGAGGAGCGGCGGCGGCGGCAGCGAGCCGGGGGCAGCGGCGGAGGGCGAGGGGACAGCCCTGGCACTGCAAAATCTTGGCAATAAGGAATGGAACTGGCTCCACGGAGCTACGGAGGGAAAGGGAGGGGGAGGGGGGTTAAATAAATAAAGATCCAGCCCGGAAAAGCAAGGGTGACCCTAAATAATAATAAAGATGGGGGGGGTAGGAGTGGAAGGAGTGGAGAGACAGAGGCTGTGTAAGTGGATGGCTTCTCCTTACCTGCAGCCCGTTTGGGTGCTTGCTGTTTCCTCCTTGGCATCGCTCTACTTTCTCCAATCTCACTTCTGTCCCCAGATCCGAGAGCCCTGAGACGCTCCTGAGCCGTGTTCCTCTGCCTCTCAGCTGCTTCCCCAGCACCCCCCTTCAAGCCTCCCCTGCCCCCCTCCTTTCCACTTCACTGATAGGAACCTGTTTGGTTTTTATTTTATTTTAGAGATCTAGGTTTCTTTCTTTCTCTCTCTCTCCTCTCTTTTTTTTTTTTTTTTTTTTTTT
>VZSR01001238.1:1503111-1532835 GCA_013398615.1 Brachypodius melanocephalos | reverse complement strand
ATGTGGGACCTTGCCCCGCACACGCGGGACCACCCCCGCTGCGAGGCCGTCCCCTCCCCACCCGGGATCACCCTCGGCCCCGCAGGATGCGCTTCCCAAGGAGGGCGCTGTGGGCAGTCGGGGCAGGGCCGGCAGCGCCCTCGGCGCGTTCCACCCGGCACAGGGCGGTTCCGAGGGAAAACTGGGATTTATTGACGGCAATGACCCCGCTGCACGGGCAGGTGCGCTCCTGCCGCTGGGCTGCCGGGTCACCGGGATGCTCCCTCAGGTGTGCCCGGGGCTGGGGACCCGGGGGATGCTCCCTCAGGTGTGCCCGGGGCTGGGGACCCGGGGGATGCTCCCTCAGGTGCTCTGTCCCACCTGTGGATAGCTCAGGGCTGGTGACCAGATCCTTTCCCTGCCCAGGCTGTCACTCTGCACTCTGAAGTGTCCGAGCTGTAGGAACGTGAAAGGATCAAAGGGTTGCACATCGAAGTTTGGTGAAGTTCAAGTGAAACCCCTCTGCTCCCCGAATTTTCCCTTGGCACCTGGATTTAGGGGGAGTCGGCTACATCCATCAGATGCTGCTGCACCCTCATGGGAACCCAAATCTTGGTTTGTTTGAGTTTGTCACTGTTTCAGAGCCCCACCAAACCACCAGACCGAGGAGGGGCGGGTGGCACTGGAGCTTTGGAGTGCTGGTCCCTAAAACACAGAGACAACTTCCTCTGCCCCTTTTATTCTTTCAGTTTTAGGTGGGTGTTTTTTCCCCAGCTGCTGTGAGCACCTTGAGAGTTTAAATATGATTTGGGGTAGAAAGGACGGACTAATTTTTATGTACTCAACTATAATTTGTGTACGACCTCACTCATAGAACTGGCTTTTCTGATACTCCATATCTTAAACCAAGAGGCTGCCGTGGAACTGAGTTTTTACCTTTTTTTTGTTTTTTTTTTTTTTCAGATTTGACTCTTTCCAATGAAACTCTTGGGTTTAACAGGAATAATTTGCATCCCTCTCAAATATAGTCTCTGTTACAAAGCACCAGCAGAGCTGCTGTGTTGTACCCAGTGTGCCTGGGCAAGGCACAGGCCTGCAGCCCCCTAAGTGACCTCTGTGTTCAGCAGCCCAACCCCAGACTGTGTTTATCAAAGTGTTCCCCAAACTGATTTCACTGAAATTATCTGATAGCCTTACCTGTACGAACTCCAGCAATTTTTATACACAATAGGAAAGTATTTATTGGTGCAAGCAAATGCTTAGTTTGAAAGATAAAATAGGCTAACACTACTATAAAATACTCATTTTTGCACTTCTGCCTGGCATAACTCACCCAGGAGTGAACAGCTTGAATCGGTGGGAATTGCAAGGATCTCTGATACCTGTGTGCAGCACATGTAAAACCCTGCTGGTGCTCACCTGGGATTTCTGCTTTGTCTCCAATCCAGGCAGGTGTAAACACAGGGCCAGGAGAGGCCACAGCAGTGGAACAATGATCCCTGCCCTGAGGAGAAATGACACACTGCCTGACTTGATAAATACAGCCTGGACAGGGATCAGGCAGTTCAGTACAGGGTGGCAAACTGGGATTTTCTTTTTGCGTTTTCTGTGTCTTGATTTGAGATTTTGAACCCTTCAGCTTCTGCATGTTGGTTCCCAAGTCAGAAAACTGCAGATACCTCTGGCTGCTTTTCTGTTTCCTCTCCTCCCTGGCTGCTCAGAAAGGTGCTGCACCTCCGACAGATTGTTTATTATGAAGGGTTGTGTATTAAATTCTGTTTAACACTGTGATGTTTTAGTAAGAGTTCCCAAACCACGGGGCACAGTGAGTGGTTGGGGACACTGGCAGGCACGAGGGGGTGGCAGATGACAGAGTGGCCTCCTGTTTGAACCTCTCCACGTGCTGCTCCTGTGCGAGCTGCAAACCGGGAGCTGTGGCTGAGGCAGGGCAGCAGCTCAGCCTGCTCTGGGATCAGAGGAGCAGCTATTGTTCTCCAGAGCCGTGGCTCCAATCCAAACTCACACACTGGGGACAGGGTTTGTATCAGCATCCACAGGCAGGATGAGAAAGTCCCTGTTTGAAGTGGTGACTCCTTGGGGAAAGGGGAATTGAGGAGATGGACTTGTGAGAGGAGCAGCAGTGAGATGGCACCCTATCCTCGGTGATAAATGGGAGCATTAACAAGGCTTGGTCGAGAGGAACCCTACAGATTTATGGCTTCCTGTCTCCACCAGCAGATGCCATTATGGCTGACAGAACAGAATGCCTTTCAAGAGGGAACTGGGCTGGGATTATGAAGAAGGGGGGGAAAAAAAGCAAGCAGAGTCTGGTGTCCATTTTTATCCACTGGTCAGAATTGGCTGATAGGTCTGAATAGAGCTGGAACTACACAGAGCTCATGTGCTCCCTGCTCCTGTTATTTATTACAAAGTTGGTGAAGGTCATTTAGCATCTCTTTTAGCACAGGAAGAATCCATAATATTTACTGAAAGCATTTTTGCACTCTTGAAAATTAGAGATAATAAAATGAACAGATAGCACTGGAGGCTTCCTTGGCTTATCCAATGGAATAATCTCGATGGGTGCTTAATGTTTACTTTGGAAATGCAGCAAATGATTCTGAAGCTACATTGAATTTTATCTATTTTTATTACATTGCAGAATAATATTTCTCTTTCCTGACAAAATGTTATGACCAGTAATAGCAATGGCAGTTATGCATGTTCAAAAAAGAGTAATCAAATCTCATGCTTCAGGGCATGAGCTGAGTTCCCCACTGGGATCCAGAAGGATTCCCTCCCCCCCCCCCCCCAAATATAGCAATATACAATCAAGTAGGTATGTTCTTAGAGGATTTTCAATTTCTTGGTTAGGTGCAGATTACATGGAGCAACAGTGTGACCTGGGATTGGGAAAATCCTCTCTCGCTGTAGCTTTGGGCTGGTTTGGGTCCGATTTTTCAGCCTAATGTGTGTGATTTGTTGTGCCTTACAGGGAAGTTTACAGCCACTCCTGTGCACAATAAAGGCCCAAACGCTCTTTGTGTACCTGACTCTGATAACAGTTCCCACCGTGTAGTCACAACAAGCTCAGCCGTGTGACTCGCAGTGTTTTATCTTACTTATTCTTCTTGTCTGTCTTTCTTTCAGTGACTGTTCTGCTGATAATTAAACGTGAGGAATTTTTTTCTTTCTTTCCTTTTTTTTTTTTTTTTTTTTCCCCTCTAGGAGTTATATATATGTAGGTACACAACTCCTCTTGAGTGAAATTCACAGTGTTGGTGACCCCTTTCACACTTTGCCTACAACTATAGAGGATATAAAAGTGGGAATTCTGACAAGTCCAGCAAACAAAGAAAGGGTTAGAAATATTTGCTTTGAGAAATAAAAAAAAAAAATCCGTATTGCCAGTTAATGGCATTGTCAGCCTCAGCGCTTACTTTTTTGTTTTAAGAATTATTGGAGGAAAATTATTTTTAAAAGGATTTGGGTTACGATGATTTTGAAAGAATCAACTTGAGGACAGGCTGAGGATTCTCTAGAGAAAATAGAGAACGCTGTGGGTCTGTTGCAGTCCCTGCCTAGGAACTGCTTTAACTGTGCTCATTCCATTGGGGCACATTTGACCAACACGATGCAGATTCAACAACTCCTCTGGGCAACCTCTTCCAGTGGCTTTACCATAGAAAAAAATTATCCTACTGTTGGAAAACTGTTTCTTTTGGGGGCCTTCTCAAGTAAAATGGAGAGCATTTCTTCCCTTCCTCTCTGAGGCAGTTTTTAGCATCTTTGCAGCTGCGTGACCCCCTCTCCCCAAACCATCCCCATTTCTTCAGCCATCCCTTGCACATCACGTTCCCTGGCCCTCATTTCCCTGCTCCGTGGCTGGACAACACATGATTTGAGGTGCAGTGCCAAAACCTGGCTGCTGGATTGCGTTTTCCACCTCCCCAGCAGCGAGTGGGATCCCTTCACATGTCTAACACATGACACTGCTGTTTGCATGTCCCGGTGTGACACCCGCCCTTTCTGCAGCAGCATGACACCGTTGACTCACGGAGAGCCTCTGATTCACTGCAGCCCCAGCTGCTTTCCTGCAGAACTGCTTGGTAATCACTTGTCCCCATCCTATATTTGAGCAGTTGATTATGCATCAGTGACAACTTTGCACTGATTCATCTTGAATTGCATCCTATTTTTTGCGAGCGTTGCTGCGATTTGTCAGGCTCGTTCTGGATTACAATGCTGCCTTCAAAGGCTGCTGCCGTCCCCCCTGGCTCGGTACCATCTGCAGATCTGCTGCTCAATATTTGCTGTTCCACCTCCTGAGACATTAATGAAAGTTTTGGATACTGCCAGGCCCAGGACACGCTCCAGACATTATTCCAGCCTGACAATGGGCCGTCAGGGGATAATTCTGGAGCGTGATTTTCCTACCTCTTCCAACCCCCTGCAAGTCATCTGGAGGATGTGTCACCCAGGGAAAACGGCCTCAGGCTGTGCCAGGGGAGGCTTAGTTTGGACATCAGCAGGAATTTCTCCATGGAAAGGGTGATCAGGCCTTGGAAGGAGCTGCCCAGGGAGGTTTGGAGTGTCCATCCCTGGAGGTTTCTAGGGAATGTGGCACTCAGTGCTCTGGGCTGGTGACAAGGTGGGGATCAATCACAGCTTGGACTGGATGATCCTGGAGCTCCTTTCTGGAAGCTGTTGGGCCTCCACAAGACTTCAGGGATGGCCACTGGTAGTCCTGAGATTCTTCTAAGAACCTGTTTAGTGTCCTGGACCTTTTCCCAGTGCTTTCTAAGTGCTCTTGAAACTCTCCTGCTCCAGCAGCCAGAGCTCGCCCTCCTCTGACACTGGCCCAGATTATTTTTGCAATCTGATCACAGCTGATTCCCGGAGCGAAGATCAAAGTGAAAAAGGCTTTCTTAGGGTGATCTGTCAGAAGCTTTCTCCCTTTGCTGAGTGACAGATGTAATCTTTCCTGGGTCTTTTCCTGCACTTACCGAACACTTTCTCCTCATTATGTTCCTTGAGTTGTATCTCATTTGGTGACTTTCTCTCCCTCTTATTCTTTCCCTTTGTGTTCATGGTCGCTGTGAGAAGCTCAGATAAGTTTTTGCTGCACTTTTTCCACATTTAGACACGTACTCATTTGTTTATACAATATATATTTAGGATTTTGCTTTTGTAAGAATATTCCTCGCCGTGCTGCAGAATTCTCCTTTTCCCCACAAAAGGGTGGAACAGCAGCACTGGGGCAAAATCCTTTTTTCCCCTTTGTCTGTACACAGATAAATTTGGTGGGGTGGTGGGGAGGGTTAAATTTCCCCTCCTGGGATGAAATGCTGCTATCACCAATAATTTCTGCTTTGAGTCATGGCAGCATTTCCAGAGCTCTTTGCCTTCTAATCTTCACGACACGATTCACCCTTTGGCTGCAACACAGGCCCTGGGGTTTGAGCTCCCAAAAACTCATCTTTTGGGGCCAAGTAAGAAGAATTTCAAGCAGTGCAGGGGTTTGCAGAGCTCTGGCTGCAGCCGCCAGGTCCTCCAGCCACATCTGGGGTTCACCAGCTGAGGTCTCACTCAGAGCTGCACACCCACTCACCGTGCATCCTTTAACCATGACAGCTCCACAGTTTATGATTTCAGTCTTGCAAAGACTGAAGCAGCCTGGAAGCTTTCAGTTTCAGAACTGAATTCCTCCTTCCTTAGATCACAACAAGTCTCTGTTTTGAAAGAAACAGAAAAGAGCACTCCTCTTTTTTTCTTTTCTTTTATTTTTTTTTTTTTTTTCTGAAATAAGTCCAGCATGTGATATCTGTGATAGCATTTCCCAATAAACCAGCAAAAGCGGCTTATTTAATTAGCTGAGTCTAAAAGTTGCTCAGGCCACAATCCACAAACCTCCTGTTTTCTTCAGTGGATATTGAGTCCCTGATCAGCAGGGACTTGGACAAGTGCATTTATTTTCTTTCTTGGAAAACAGCAAGATAGTTAGAATTTTCAAAAATAATAACAATTAGCTGGAACTGGGCAGAAGTGGACTGTAGTCTTCAACAAATCCTTGGGAAAAAAACATCATTTAAAAAAAGAAAAAGTGAAACCTGCCATTTTTGGGGGGGGGGAAAGCATCATCAAGGAGGCAGTGTTCTTCCAGCTCCTCTTTTCTTAAAATACCGGGTTTCATTGAAGAATCTGTTTTAATAGAGCCTTAAAAATAAACCTTGAGTGTTCAAATTATAAATGGGGATGTTTTATGCAATGCCTATGTGACTGCTGCAAAGGAGAAGTTTGAAGATGATATCAGGGTTTGGTTTTTTTTCCCAGTGAATCCAAAATATGACTGTGCAGAGCTTAATTTGAAACAGGGAAATGGAGAGCACAGGGACTGCATTTGGCTGTCCATGATGCCAGCAGTGAATTTCGCTGTCTTTTATTAGTATGATCATTTTGATTATTTATAGCTACAGAATGAATTTATGCTGAAAATTGCAATAATTGATATTTCTATAAAATAACATGACCCTAAAATGGTCGTGGTGCTTTGCAAAGCCTCCAGGATTGTGTCTCTTATAAATGGGGAAAAGGTGAGGCACTAAATACTTCAAAATCCTGTAATTCCCCAAATTGTCACTTGTCCCACGTCCCTCAAGTCATCCTGGGGTTTTTTTCCACGTCAAATAAAGACAAATGGACAAACACAGTTTACACATACCAAGGGCATTTGTTTAATAAACAACGCTGAGAAAGTTTAGCTGAAATTCCAAAGCCACTAAAAGGGACAAAATGCTCAATTTCGAGCCCTCAAACCGTTTCAACTGAAGTGTCATTTCAATAAATTGATACAAGGGCCGAAATTTTTGTACAGGAGAGAGCAAAAGCTCAAAGAGCAAAACGCGCAAGCAGAGGGAAAGCGATGGGGTTTTTCTACAGACGAACCTCCCAACGGTTTTACTGAGCGCTCGTGAGAACATCTGCACCTGGACAGGATGAGCCTGCATTTCTGGGTGAGACCCACCCCAGTCTCCATCCAAAGGGATGCTGCAATTCCCCCCAGGAGCAGCAGCCAGAGCAGGATTTGTGTGATCCGCTGGGATTTGGGAGGCTCGGGATGCTCCAGGGATAGGGTTTTTTTCACTTCCACTGCTCGTCCCACCTCGGCTCTGCACGTCATTCTCTCAGGTAAGTGATTTGCAGTTGTAATTTTTTTTTCTTGTGCTTCCTCTGCGGTCTGGTTTGGATTTGTTCTGTGAAGGAATTTCTCTGAAGGAAACTTTTTCTGGCTCTCCATAAGCAGAAAGAAACTCAAATTTGTAAACTCAGGTGCTAAACCTCAGTGTTAATGCCTAAGCTGATATCATATTTAATGTTTTCTCTGTAAACAATGCGTCTTTAGTTTAAAAAAGTGGAATTTTATCACTGAATTGTAAACAACTGAGAAACTGAAGATGGAAAGCAAAGGGTTTTCTGTAGAAATGACTGAAAGTGATAAAAAGAACACCTCAGAAATGTGAAAGTCATGTGGAAGTGTAAAGCACTTAGAGTAAAAACTCTGAGGAAAAGTAGTTTCCTAATTGGAAATTTAGGAACGAAAAGCAAGGTGTTCAGAAACAACAAGACTTACTGTTAAACAATAACAATTGGCTTTGTGTTAAAAGTGTCAAAAGGAAGAGCGATAAAAACCTGGAAATGGTTTTCTTTTGAAGTGTGAAGGCTAACAGTGTGCAGTGACAATGCTGTATTTGTGGTTATTCAGAAGCAATGCCGTGCGGTTCTCTTTCTTTGATTAAAGAAAAGTTCTGGGAGGTTTTTAATGTCTCTCTCAGGTCAGGATATTGTTCCCTTTGTTCCTAAGTGAGGAGGGCCTGCTGTCTCACTGGTGACAAACTCCTTCCATCCCTCTGTGCTCTCAGAGCTGCTTCAGAGCAGGCTGGGGGGGTTCTGTAAACCCCCTTAGGGCCGGGGACACCAAATTCAGGGGTGATCCAGCCCCTGTGAGCCCAGGGAGTGCTGAGCCCCAGGCTGGGGGGGTTCTGTAAACCCCCTTAGGGCTGGGGACACCAAATTCAGGGGTGATCCAGCCCCTGTGAGCTCAGGGAGTGCTGAGCCCCAGGCTGAGTGTGGCAATGATGCTCTGGGACCTGTTGGAAAGATGTTTGCTTGTTACTTTTTTTTCTGCTTTGTGGTGTGCAAAGGATTTCTGAGAGAGAAGTCTGCTCAGGTTTGCTTTTAGGGTTTTCCATTTAAAAAAAAAAATAGGATATTTAACGGGGGAATGGAATTTTAGGGTTGTGGAGCAATACCACAAAAGGAACCATCGAGCCGTTTTCATGGAGATTGAATGACACCTTTACGGTCCTTTCTCTACTTCTGCTTTTAATATAAATGGTATAGCAAATACAGGTGAAAAAAAAGAGAGCCCACCTGTCAAAATATAGCTCTGTTTGGTTACCTCTGTCCACGGGACAATTTTAGTAACCTGTCAATCAATGGGCTGCTAAATAGCCTCTCCAAAGCACAATCTGCTATTTCAGACGACATCAGTGTGTCAATCATTTATTGAATCAAAGCCAAATTTGAAGCAAAGCAAGCCCAGTTTGTCAATCACTGCTCAGTATTCTCTCCACTAACCACCTGACAGCTTTTAACTTTTCACTTTTATATTCCATGCAGCTAGTTAAGATTCTTTCATTTTTAATTGGCCTTCTTTTATGATTGGTAGCTAAGCAACTAATATGTTGTTTTATATGGTAATAATGGGCCCAAACTTGAGAGCTTTCTTGACCATTCCTATTTGTTGTTGGGAAATTATTTTCCTTCAAGTTGCTAAATAGCAGATGTAGCAGAAACAGTTATTTAATTATGGGTTGTCCTGTTGTTTCTATCTATAAACACTTTTGGCACTGTTTAAAAATAAATACTGCATGCGCTGGCAAATATATACGGAGTGATTTTAACTCCTGATAGAGTCCTTTGGAATTTCACTGCTCATTTACAGGGAAAAACTGGGTGCAAAAAGGAATGGATTGCCAAAAAAGCAGTTTGGAGAAATATTAGCAGAGGACAGAGCGAGAAATCTGTTTCAGAATCCCACTAGGCTTTAATCCAACCTGATCAGCTTTCAGTCTTAATTTAGGTACAATTAAATTTCTGAGGCCAAGTACAGTGCTGCGAGCCACCATCTCTCAAAATAAGGCAAAAAGTCCTTTCCCAACAAACCCGTCTGCCTTTTTCGTGTGTTCATTTCGTGTGCTTTGGTTTAATTAAAATTTTCGGTGCCTGAGCTGCGAAACTTTTGGGCGTGGAGTGGAGCTCCCAAAGGTGAGCCCAGGTCTTGGGGTGGTTTCCATCCCCTCTCCCCGTCGTGCCCAAGACAAGCCTTGCCTTTTGTGTGTGTAAAATGAGCCCACAGCTCCCAGAAAATTCTCCTGCCTTTCTATTTCCAAAGACTGTCATCAGCAAAGCCCAAGTGTTGTTCTCAGAAAGAATCAACTTTCTGTCCTTCCCATGAAAGGAAGTTTGGGGAAAGAACTATTTCTGTGTTACATAAAATTCTATTTTGGGTTCAAAAGAGTTTTCTTCATTTGATTCTTTTGCATATCTGTTTGATGGGCTTCTGGCTGTCTTTTGACAGACTGCTGTCATCTGGTTTGATCCAAAACTGTGAAACTCCAGATGTGCCCAAGAACTTGGGAGAACATGGGCTCCGTTTTGCAAAAAAAAATCTGCAGGAGGTTTTGAGGCAATCTGATACCAAATGTACTTCCCAGCCCTATTTGAATTTTACATTGGGTTTTGTACTTCGTTTTACCAAAGTAAAAAGCAAGAGAGACTGACAGCACATGAGGATTGACAGTGGAGAGGCAAATGGGGGCTTTGGAGCCTGGAGGGTTGCAGAAATCCAGCCCAGTGTTAAAAGTGGGGGCTCTTCCCCGCTGAGCAGCTGAAGGAGGCTCTGGAGAGCCCTGGAAATGCTGGTGCTGGGTCTGAGTGCCCCTCTGAGGATGAAGATACCACCAGATTGGGCAATTAATAAACAACAACAAAAGCTGTAAAGCAGATCTTCCTGTGCAGCTCCAGGAAAACAGCGAATCTGCTGACAAACGAGATCTTGAGGAGGTGCCAAAAAACACAGTTTGGTTTCTCTCCTCTTGATGGGAATTCTGCACCTTTCCAAGGATGTCCACGGCATGAACTAACGGTGATTTGGGGATCAGTGACACCCTGAAAAACGAGGTGAAATTTTGACTGCATGAGCGAGCGAGAGTTTTTTGGTTTTGGTGGTTTTTTTTTGTGCACAGATTTTGCACTCTTCCTATCACCAGGTATTAGCCAGAGCTGTTTCAGAGGAGGTGTTTGATCCTCTGTAGCTTGGCACAGATTGTTCCTCTTGGCTCCCAGGGTGTTCAGGCCTGGCTGAGCTCTGGTGGCTCAGGCTTCTGAGCAGAGGGGAAACCCACACAGCACCCACCTACACAGCACCTGGCCTGTCAGCTGGCATGGGGGGCTCCATGCAGGAATTCAGAGGCACAGGATGATAAATATTGCACAAATAGGAGGAGGAGGGGGTCAGCCAAGCCAGGATACTCGGGGGGGGGTTCTTACAACTGCTTTATTTTGGTCATTGCCATTGGTGTGGTGTCAGCCTGCCTGCATGGGGGTTTGCTCTTGTCCTTCAGCTGCTCTTAAAGACCCTCTGGACCAGCAGGAATGATCATTTGGAAGTGTTGTTTAAACGTGTAAATTCTCCACTGGCATTTTTTAGGTGAAACCTGTTGGTCAAGAGCATCTCCAGCTCTTGGCTGGCATTCCCAGCTGGGCAGAGATGCTGGAGGGAAGCCTCATTTTTGTATCGATGAGTGATTTGTTCAGTGTGCTGTGCACCCACTGGAAATCAGGGATGTGCTTTAGTGTCACTGATCACACAAAGTTAATTTGGAAAGGTTTACAGAGCCATTTGTCCCTGGCAAACTCAAATGTGGGGTGTGGGTCTGTTCCCTGAACCCTTCCTGTGTTACCTGGGACCAGAGGGAGAAGGAGCAGGAATTTTGGGGGAATGCTGCCCAATTCTTTAGTCCATGATACCCTGAGAGCTTTGTCCTGGGGCTGTTCCAGTTTCTCTGTGGTTCCTGGAGCTCCTGGCAGAGCACCTCTTGTCCCTGAGTGAACTGTGCAGGGCTCTCCATGTAAAATGTTAATATTTATTCCCCATTACTTACTTAGAGAACCCATTTTTCCAGCAAGGTGTCAAAAAGTTGATCAGTGTCAACTGCTGCCTTTGTTCCCCCCTGTCTTGGGAGCAGCACAGAGCCAGGAGTGATGAATCCCTCTCCTGACTGGAAATGGAGGGAGGATTTGCTGGAGCAGAATGCAGTCACCTGTGCTGGAACTCATCCAGGACACTCTGGCGAGCACAGCCACCCTTCCAGGGAGTGAAACGGGATTTGGAGCTGTGCTGAGGGCTGGGATTCTGTGAGTTTACATCTCAAACACCCACGGAGCAGGAGCTCTGAGCAGCCCCTGAATCAGCAGAAGCCTGGCCCTGTCACCTCGTTGTTCCTCCCAACCCACTGAGCAGCTCCAGGAGCAGGGGAGGACAGCCTGTGCTTACAAACCATTTTTATCATCCAGAACCGAAATGCTGGGTGCTGTAAGTGGTGTCACTGAGCTGTGCTGACTGCTCAGGCTGCAGCTTCCAGCACAGCACAGCGAGGTGTGACCCTCCCTGGGTGACACAGGGGTCTCGAGGGCGAGGGAGGCTCTCCCTGTGGGTGGGGATATTCCAGGTGGGCTTTGCTCAGAGCCCCACTTACCCTGAAGAAGAATAACTAAGCCCAGAATGGGTTAATGTGCACATGCAGATGCATGCTGGAGGCAATGTAAGGGATTGAAAACCATGGAAAATCACAGTGAGAGATTTGAAAATAGCAACAACAACAACAAATTGAGATGGCTTCATTTAGAAACCTGGCTATTGTTTGTGCTCAGCTGGCACACTCAGCTGGGGGGGTTTATACCCATGGACAGGAGCTGGTGTGGGGAGAGGAGAGGTTTAAGTTGGATATTAGGGAAAAATTCTGTCCTGAAAGGATTGTCCAGCCCTGGCACAGCTGCCCAGGGCAGTGGTGGGGTCCCCATTCCTGGAGGGATTTCAGTGGGGTAAATGTGGCTTTAGGGACAAAGTTTAGTGGCAAACCTGGCAGTGCTGGGGGAATGGTGGGACCTGGTGCTCCTCAAGACCTTTCTGAAGCTGATTCTGGGCAGCACAGAACCTGAAATACATGAAAGCCAAAACTGAAGGCATCATCTGAGTGTTGGATGGCTCTGGGTTTGTTTCTAAGTCTGATGCAGTTTTCCTGGTTTTTTCCAAGTCTTTTCCAAGACTTTGTTTCCAGTTCTGTTGCAGTTTTCCTGGTTGGGAAGTGCAGGCTGTTTGGGATATAAATGATAACCCAAGGCTGCTCCTTATCCAACCATAGACTGTGGTTAATTTGACTACAAGCTGATTTTTATTTTTTTTTTCCCCTGACTCACTTCACAAGTCTCTTGAAAAAAAAATTATTTTGGAGAAAAAAAAGGGAGTTTCTGTGCAGAATTCAGTTCTCACTTCTGTGGGCAAATTTAAGGGAATTTAAGGGCTGGTTCTGCTGAAGTTCTGTTCAGCTCACATGGGCAGCCAGTGAAATGAGGGAGCAGCAAGGAAACAATTAAATGGTGTGCAATTAGGGCTGCAGCACGTCAGGGTACAAATAACACGAGATGATCTCTGTCATGGGTTAAACTTGTATTTATTTGGTAGCCTTTGGTCTGTGCTGCCACCACCTCAAATCCTGTGGAGCATCAGCATTTTCTGCGCCCAGGGGCAGCCCCAGCTCGGGGGGTGCCAGGGGAGGAGCTGCAGGGATGTGCTGATTGCAGAGGAGAGAAAAGGTCCAGCTCTTTTAAACAATTAATATTTGGATCAGATTAATTTATTGCAGGTGCCTTTGAGCTTCAAATCTATCCTGAATTCCTGTAACAGATTGGGGTTTACAAAAAGGCAAAACAATAAGTGTTTAGATCAAATATTCAGCAGGTAATTCCTGAGAGCAGTTTGTGGTTTTTTGGGCTGTTCTGTCTCTTCCATTTCTGAGTGCTCTGGGCCGTGTTTGGGAAGACCTTTCTGAAGCAGAGCAGCAAAGCTCACCAAAATATTCGGTTTATTCCAGCCAGGCTGGTTCTGGGAGAGGTCCCTGCCATGGAACAAACCTGTTTCCTTCACTGGGATGTGTCAGTTAGAAACACCAACTGCAAGGATTTCTTCTGTTCTCACGAAAAAGGAAGGAAACAGCTGGTAAATGTTTCACAGATGGTAAAGCTCTTGGCATCTCTCAGGAGAGGGCCACCCATACAGATGGCTCATTATTTTAACATTTGGATTTTCATCTTATTAAAACATCTTTTTTTTTTTTTTTTTTCTCTCCCTTCCTGGTTTTATTTAGCATCATAAATTCTCTTACACTTTAGTTAACAACTCGGTGATTTGGGGGAAGCGTGTGTGTGCTGTAAGGAACATCATTTGGCTAAAACACGGATCTGCATCATTATTCTCCTCTCTGATGTGGAACGAGTGGACTCGAACCTGATTAAAAACACCAAATGCAAGCAAATGCTCGGAAATATGACTTTATCAAGCAAAGGTCAGCCGAGCCTGTATGGAAGCTGAATTATTCAGTAAATGAAGGAATGTAGGGAGTGAAGCAAGCAAACATTTCTATCTTGGGCATTGCATCAATTAATGCTACACTGCTTTCTGCACACACCACGGCAGAGGGGCCTTGCCTGCGCTCCCAGGGACTGCTCTGTGGTGAGAGCAGCACTAAATACAAAAACATCATCTTTAAAATACCTGGGGAACAACCCAGAAAAGGCTGTAAAATGTGCCCGGGCAGCTCCACCTTGGCGAGGGCGTGTGCAGCTGTAAACATGCAAATATCTGGAGTGTTTAGCACATGTTCTGCATCAATCCCAGCCCCACACACGGCTCTGGGGGTGTCACTGGTCCCTGCTGGGTTTGTGGCAGGGGCAGGGATGGAAGCAGTGACAAAAGGTGGTGGAACGTGCCCCAAGTGGTGGGGGAAATCAGGGCAGGCTGAAATTGGGGTGGATGTCCTGGTTTTGGACATCCTCTCCATCCCTGCCCTGCTCCTGGCTGGGCTCTGCAGCCCCTGACACTCTGCACACACAGGGCTGGAGGAGCTGAGCAGATCTTGGGCCATTTCTGCAACAGAACACACAAAATGGATGAGAGATAACGTGGGAGAGAGGAGGAACATGAAGAGAGCCCTGGATGCAACACCAAACCTTCCTCTCTCTTTCCAGATTTTTTTGTTTGAAGTTTTAGCAGGTCTCCCCATGAAATGACTAAAATATGGGCCAGTGGTGTAAATATAGATCAGCAATAGCACAGATTGCTGTATGGATCAACCTATAAAGATGAGAAGTAGCAATTGATGCACGTCCTACAGCTGCCTTGTAAATCTCACTGTGGTCTCAACCAAGAAGGGCTGCCCGAAAAACTCTGGGTGCTCCATGGTCAGGCTTGTGCTCTGCAATCCTGTTTTAATTAAAAATTAAATAATCAGGAGTGGGAAGAAAGAAACCCAAGCCTTATTTTGCATTTGTATGAGCAACTCCCCGTTGATTCCAGTAGGTTACATCAACAGTGAAGACTTGACCCGAAAGCTGCCTAGAAATATTCCATTAATAAATACAGGGACAGATTTGTGGCATGTAAATCACTGGAGCTCCACTGATGCCAGTGTAGTTGTGCTGATTTACATCAGCTGAAGAGTTGGCCTCTGGAATTCACATTCCTTCTGAGATCAAAGATGTGTCAGCAAATGGTGAACTTCATTTGTATTTTTTTAGCCTTCTAATTTAAAAATATCCCAACAGATTTATGATTAAATGGCAGGGCTCTTATGGCCAGACTTTGGATGCCACGTTTCAGCCAGACAGCACTCACAGGCAGGCTGTAAATCCTCTCCAAATGGGGGTTTAGCTGAAATGCTGAAAGCTCTGAAAATGCTTGTGGGTACTGCTGTGTCATATTTATAGAGGATGGGCCAATCCAAGCATAGCCCAAAAAATGAGCAGCACCAGGGGCTGGGTGGCTCAGGGGGCTGACAGAGCTGCCAGCTCCAATTCAGTCACAGTCACAAGTGACAAAGTTGTGACCATTTCAGTCCGTTTGTTGTCTTTGTTCTTGGAGAGGTTAAAAAAGGAGGGAGCTGTGGAGGAACCTGGGGCTCAGGGTGGCTGCTGGGTGACCTGGCACTGATGGCACTGCCACTGCTGCCTTCCAAAGGGCTGCAAAAGGACCTGGCTGGGCCTGGGGATTGGTAAATGTTCACCAGGGATGCTCCAGGTAGGGATTGACTCAATGTGCAGACCCAGGAATGGAGGGTGTCATTGTGTCCTTTGGTTTGGTGTCATTGTGTCCTTTGGTTTGATTTCCCATGGAGACAAACTAAATGCAATAACTCTGTCAGGGATAATAAATTTCAGCAGATATCCACAAAAATCTGTTGGTTCTGAAGGTGAGGGAAAATGGGTGGCCAAATGGAGGTGGGAGAGCTCCTTGGGCATAAGGAAACTGGGGAATCCTTTAGGGATTTAGCACAGATGGCTTCAGATGGGTCTTGCATCGTCTTGGGGTTCAACTGACTGCAAGATCCCAATCCATACAAAGTGAGGGGGTTTAGCTCTTGCCATAAAAGGTGCCACTGCCTTTTTTTTAGTCTTTAATTGAGTATTTCGTGTGGATCACTCAAGAGCCCCAATCTCCAGCTGAGACTTTGTCCCATCAATGTCTTTGTAGTGCTGAGGTTTGGAGCACTGAGCTCCCCGAGAAGGGGCAGAGTGGAAATGAAGCGATACAGAAAGTGAAATGAGGATAAGATTTACTTTGTCTCCCTTGAGAGCTCGTATTTACAACAAATAAACACCTCTGTTATCTTTGAGCTCTTCTAAAATAGAGCAGCAGAGAATCCAATGAGCATCTTGAGCATAACACCAATACAAGTGGTGGATGGGAAAATAGCTGAGGAACTGGGCTTAGGGGTACAAACCCCACTGAAACAGGCTGGTAAAAGTCACACTGTTTGCATGTGGCCGAGTGCACCCACAGAGCACCAGGTTCACACCCCTCAGAGCTGTGTCTGGCCAGGGGTGAGCAGGATGGAGAAGAGGCTCTCTGTGCATGGTGTGATGCCTTGTGAAGGTGTCAGTGCTGCAGACAGCCAGCAGCAGTGGATGGAGCAGTGGCCTTTTCATCACACAGCAGTTTAATATCTGTTTTACCCTTCAGAAATGTATCTCCTAATTTTGTGTAGGCTCAGATGTTATTAGCTTGCAAGGGAGTGTGGATTGCAGCTCTGGAATCCAATGTGGGCATGGGGGCTCTCTTTTTTGATCATTATAGGCTATGAGTGTTTTGTAATTCTCCTAGTGCAAAAGAAGCTGTTTGGTGACAGGCATCAAGTCAAATTCCTGCAAGAGGCTGGCAGCAGAATACATTTGTCTGTTTAACTGCATGCAAAACACTTGTCAAGACAGATTCTGGTCCCTTTTCCTGTGCAGGGCCTCTCTCTACGTTGTGCTGCAGATAACCTGGCAGAGCTGGTGCAGCAGGGCCCCCACCCTGCCCCTGCCCCAGCCACGGGACCCTGAAGGGTCAATGGAAAGCAGTTTGTCATCTCATGCTGCTCTTGCTCCATTGCCATGTTAGCTCCTGTGCACTGAGAAACCTGAAGGCAATATTTGAGTGAAAGCTTGTTTTGGTTTGTCACTTTGGACCTAAGCTCTCCACTCTTAGGCACTCTCCAGAGTGCCTTCACATATGCACATTTAAAATAGAAATAGGCTAAAATGCCCTTTCATGCAAATTTCTCATGGTCCATCAGGTTTTTCCTTTTCCTCTCTCTCTTTCAGCATTTACTTTTCGGTGTTGGTGCCCTGTGAGCAGCTGTTTCCCAGCCCCTGTGCTGGGGAAGCACATTGCACCGGCATCTATGAAAGGAGACGCTCTTGTCAGGTCATTCTTTGTGCTACACTTAAGAGTGCCACAGAAACCTTGCTGGCACGTGGCTCTGGGGGAGAGGACAGGCAGAAACACATCTGGGTGAGAACAGAGCATCTTCCAACCCTCTGAAGGAGTGACAGCTCCTCTTGTCCCTTAACGCGTTGTCCAGGGGGTGGGAGAATATTTGGGAATGTTGGTGGAGATGACATTCCTTTGGGATGGGACACAGGGCTGCAGGAGGTGTGGTGGTGGTGCTGAGGCTGCTGGGTGTGCATGGGTGGCAGGCAAGAGGGAATAAAAGCCTGGAATTGCAGCTCCAGCTCCTCTCTGGAGGAGGAAATGAGTTCTGCTGCCTTCCCCTCCCGCTGTGCTGGGATGCAATAGGAAAGTTTAGAAGTACAGGGCTGGTGTTGCCACTCGTTATGCTGCTGTTCCAATTAGAGCTTTGTTGTCTTTGGGGCCCTCTCTGCTATTAAAATTGTGCTTATCTTTGCTGTGCCTCCCTGTTTCCACCTGGGCTCTCCATTTCCCCTGGATGTGTTCCCTTTATTCCCATTCTCCACTCCTCTGCCTCCCTCCCGTGTGTCTCTCTGCCCCTTTGCCAATTCAGGAGTGTTGTTCCATCATTCCAAGTGCTCGCAGCTGCCTCTGGGGCTGTCTCCTCCTTTAGCAGGGGCTGACCTCTGCTGAAAGCCGGTCTCACCTCTGCAGCATCCAGCTCGAGAGGATAAAGAGACAGGCAGGCTGTGGCATGTGATGGCCAGCTCTGACAGAAGAGTCTGTGAGTTTGGGCAGGGTGGGCTGGAGGCAGCTGAGAGTGATAAACCTGCCACAAACCCCGTCTCTGAAAACTGCTAAAATATCAACGTGTCCTGGTGAGGAATAAGCCCCCACCCTGAATTTCCTGCCTTTGTCCCACCTGTGGTTTCACAGAATTCCTGTGTCATGGCACAAATGCTTTGTGCTGCCTTTTTGTTCCTGTTTCAGCCTGGAGAAGTCTGTGCTATCTTAATTATTAAGCTGTGTTCTTAACTTTCATTACCTATCTATTTTTTAATGTCTCCTCCTGAGGTGACAGATGAAAGGGGTGGTTCTGCAGAGCTTTAACTCCAGGCTCTGCACTCACCCTGCAGTCATGGCTCCCATAAAACTCCTCTGGCTGTTCCCTGATGCAAACTGAGCCCAGCAATGATGCCCCATTCTGTTCAGAACAATTCTGTTCTGCTCAGCTTCCTTGGACACCTTGCTGGAGCACGAGTCAACATCAGGATGGGTCCATAAATATTATGGTGGAAATTTAGACACTTGCAAAGAGCTGCTTAATAAATAATTTTGATCATAATCCCTTTTTTTGGGGAATGGGGTGAGCCCCAAAGGGGATGTGGAAGGGTAAAACCCCATAGCAGCCAGCTCCTATCACAGTCTGTAACTCATCCCTGCTTGAGCCAGGGCTCCATCTCTGTGCCTGCAGAGCTCACAGCTGAGCTATTCCAGCTTATTTGTGCATCCACCACCTCCAACGATGAAGCTTCAGTCGGAAGCTTCAGGGAAAATAAAGTCGCTAAAAATGTGCATTTCCTATTCCAGCTTTTACACATCCACTGGGGTAGATATGGTGTGAGTGAGGATATGGGGTTGTGTGTGAGCCTGGGATTTATGGCTGAACTCTTGGCTGTTTCCTGAGCTACCCCTCTGTTATTACAGCAGTCTTGAGAGAAGGGATTCAGTCATGTTTGTAAAGTGCAAATGCAAAATAATAATTATCCTCTTGCAGCCCCTTGTTTGTATATCCCTTCCATGTGAAAATGCCTTCAAACTGAGCAAACTCAGCCAGATGAGCATTAAAATAAACCTGTCAGGAGCAGAGGCATCTCCTGCGGTTGTCCTTTTTTGTGCTCCCCCTCACATGTTGAACCCAAGGCCATTTACCTGTGCTCAGGCTGGGGCAGGAGTCCCCAGCTCCTGTCTCGCTTTTTTTTTTTCTTTGTTTGCTCAGTTCTTTGTTTGCAGAGCTCTGTAGAACTTAGCCATAGCCACAGCTTCTTAAAAAAAAAAAAAAGAAAAAAAAGAAAAAAACCCCTATTTCATCCTTTTTATGAATGCTCTAAATATAACTATTGAAGCAAAACAATGCAGTCAGATAAACAAAGAAATGCAGGCGGTGTAAGCAAAAGCCTCTTCAGCAGGTCTCAAGTCAGGCAGCTTTCCTTTCTTTTGTGTGTTTTAGCTAACAGCCCATTGAACCAACAATGAGAAAAAAGGGAACAGAGATTTAATGCTCCTCCTCAGTGCTCTTTTAAAGATATTAATACCGGGAGAAAAGGTGGGAGTGAAAGGAGCTCAAATAAGCTGGGGCTGGGTTTGAGCTGAGGGATGGGGTGCTCAGGGCACTGCTGCTCTGGAGGGGTCCCACTGCCTCACACACTCCTTCCAACACTCTTGTCCCAATCCCCACGTCCCTGCCCTGTCCCCCATGTGCAGCTGCACAGGGAATTCACAGATTTACAGAACGACCTGGCCAGAAGGATATGGGGAAAAAAAGGTGCTTTTGAGTTCTTTGGAATGCGCTGGAGCCACAGCACTAAGGCGAGTGGAGGTGACTTTGGGGCCCTCTCTGCCATTAAAATTGTGTTTATCTTCATGCTGGGCCTCCCTGGTTCTACCTGGGATCTCCATTTCTCCTGGATACATTCCCTTTTTCCCATTCTCCTCACCTTTGCCCCTGTTGCCCCAGCTGTCAGTGGAGGGGTGTTTAAGCCACAGGTGCCACCAGAGAATTTCTGTGACCTCACAAGCACTTTCAGGGCACAATGAATAGCAAAGCAATATTTTGTACAATAAAATGAGCCTCCAAAGCCTCATTTTCTGATTTTCTCTCTGACACTTCGATCCCTGCCCCACGTGCCATGGGTGGTAGGAAGACGAGGTAAAACCAAGGTTAGAAGGGAAAACACGTGTTTAACTTTTTAATACATGTAATATGTACCTGTCAGTAATGTATTTTAGATTATCTACCTGGATAAGCAACGGAGGAAATAATTCTGCAAACTTTCGCTCTGTGAGGGCGCTGGGGTGCGAATAAGGGAGTGGGACACACTTTTGTCAGCAAGCACCTGAGCAGGGCTGGGGTTTGAGGGAGAGCTTGTGAAGGGCTCCAGGGCCACCAGAGCTGTCCCCAGGGCTGGGTGGCTGCAGGTGGTGACAGCAGCCACGGGATCTGTGCCTCTGAGGGGTGAATGCTGTGCACAGTGAGGCTGGAGCTGCACTCAGACAGGAGCAGAGCAGGGAAAGGAGGAAGACTCTCCTTTCCTTGCAGTGGCTTCCTCCCCTTGCAGAGAGATGTTCTTGGTGGGAACTGAGCTGTGAGAGGCAGTGCCCTGCACAGGGCTGGCTGCTGCTCCCCAAAATAGCTGGTGTTGACATTACCCACAGCAAAGGCCAGCTCTGTACCAATGCACAACAAATGAATTTGAATAACTGATTAACGTTCCTGTAACATTCAACTGCTGTTGTAAATTATATTAGAAACCAAGGATTTAGGGAATTGATCTTTTAGAGCAGCTCTAAATATCCTTCTTCTTCTTCTGTCTCCTTATTAAATAAATCGAATCTTTCCTCCAAATCAATCTTGGGTTTGTTTTTTTTTTTTTTCTTTCCTGTTCACTGAACAATAGAAATGATGGGCAAGGTCTGAGGCTGGGAACTGGGCTCCTTTGGAGTTCTGCAGCAGCTCAAGGGCTACCAAAAAAGCCTCTTGGGAGAAGTCCTGGGGCTGCCCATCTGGCCATGGAGCACATGTTCCATGAAGAAGGGACCTGCTGGGGCTGAGACTGGGAGAAGGGAAGGAAACGCACTGGCAGAACATCCAACACCTCAGAGGAGCCTCTCCCACCCTGCCCGAGCTGTGCAAGGGCTGGGAAGGGCTCAGGGCTTGGCCTCACCCTGGATTTGGCCCAATACCCATCTCCCCTACAGAAATGGTCCCTTGCTTTTTGTGCCAGCTCTTATTTAGGGTGAAGCCACCTGCTGTGTCTGGGATGGGCCCGTAATTGGGGTTGTTTCCTTGCTAAATAGGAAATAATTAGTGTTGTTTCCTTGCTAAATCCTTGACCAGCTCCATGAGGATGATTTGACTTCCTCTCCTGCCACCTGGTTGATCCAACTCTTTCTGAATAAAGTTCCCTAATCTGAGCATCACCCTCATGTGAACCCAGAGCAGAGTCCAATGTGCCAGGATTTTCCATTGGTGCTACAGAATTCAGTCTAAAGAATTCCTGGCTAATCATTAATTCATCTGTTTGCAATACATTCATCTTTATTTCACAATTTACTTTGTGAGGCAGCATCAAAATCCGAAGACTGATCATTTTTTTAAGAGCAAGAATATCATAAGGTTATGATATTTAATTAATTACAATGACAACAATAACCTTACTTCTCCAGGTATTCCCCAAAGAGAGCTGTGTTTTAATTAGAGATGCCACAAGGACAAATTAAATCTCCTGGATTCAAGCTTTGGCTCATGGCATTCCCTTCACAGGAGTAAGGAGAGGGGGTGTCTTCATGTAAATAGAATCTGAATTTTTTTGGAAGCTCCTCCAAAAGGCAGGGATGGAGAGAAGACAGATTTTGCTGATGGTATTTGGTGTGACATTGGTAATTCTCAGAGGGGCTCTGCAGTGTAGTGTGCCAGTGTAGATGTTCTTTGCTTTTATGAAGGTGACAGACTTGACCTGTCATGTACTAGTTACACCCTGGACAGAGTAGAAATGTCACAAACTGCTAACAGTTACCACACAGCACATAAAAGCTGCTTTTTTTGTGAAGCTGTAGCACTTAAAGAGGTGGGGAGGTCTTTCCTGCTCTAATTTGTTGGAGGGTTTTTTTAACTCTATCCTCCCATAAGACAACATAACAGAAATTACTGAGGGGGACAAAAAGGGATTTTACCAAGCTTAAAATGACTGCATTAAATAAACCGAATTGGGTGCTAAAATGGCAGGGTGTCCTTTCAAGATGGAAGTAAATTGTCTATAAAATATCTTATCAAGTTTTATGTCCAGGTAGCTTTTATTTGTCCCTCCTTACCTGGTTTTTTTAGGATTTTCCAAGACTAGTGGTGAAAATGAAATACATGGCTTCGTGTAGGTGAATGTGCCATGGAAACTTTCAGTAAATGAGAATTTGGTTGGTGTGAATTCACTCTTAACCTGAGCTTGAAGAGCACTTGAACAGTTTTGGGGCTGGATTTGCCTTTATTTCGTGTGGCTTTCCCTGGGGATTGGTTTCCAGAGGAAATTCAGCAAAGCAAACACAGAGCCTGCCTTGCCCACCCCAGGCACACAATGGTGCCCCTGTCAGAAACCCTTCCTGGGCAGTGATTAATGCCCAGCTCAGGTGTGCCCTGGGCTGGTGAGGGGTGTGAAACAGGGCTGAGCTCAGCCACAGAGAGCTCCAAACCTGAGAGCAGCATTCCCACTCCTCACCTGGGGCTGGAGCTGGGGTTTGCCTCCTCCTTTGTGTGGGTATTTGCCCACGATAACATTGTCCAGCAAAGAAAAGCCATTAGGCTGCCTCTTGGAGGGTTTTGGGCAGGTTGGTTTGATCTAAAAGTCAAATAGCCACGCTCAGAGCCTCCCTGGGCTGCCCCTGTTGGATTTATCACAATGGAGCTGCCTTATTTAATGAAATCACCTCCAGTCTTCAAAGTCAACAACTGCTGCTCTGGAGACCAGCACTGGTAATTGATGTTTGAAATATTAGCTGGCCACAGAGGTGTGTGTTTACTAAAATACACTTCAAGTTTGCCCTTGCTTGTTCATACTTCCAGGGAACCTTTCACTTCCTTATCACCTGATCCTTTTTTTTTTTTTTCCCTGGGCTGTTGGAGCTCCAGCCATATACCAAATCTTGAGCACTAATTAATCTAGTTTGTCTCCTGGAGTAAAAGCTGCCACTTCAGAGTGGTGCCAGTCTGTTCTGCTGTGCCCTCCCACTCTGGCAGTTCACAGCACCCCTCTCCAATTGTGTCCTTTTTTCCTCCACAGACCAAGTAGTTCTTGGGCAAGACTTAGATTGTGATTTGTTGGGGGTTTGTTGGTGTTTTTTTTGGTTTTTTGGGTTTGTTTTGTTTTGTTTTATTTTGTTTTGTTTTAATGAGTTTGAAGTGATGGCAGCTGTTTGTGGCAATTATTTATAGAAAGAAAGAATGAAACCTCTTCAGTGGGGACAGAAATGCTTTAAGCAAGTAGCAATGGACACAGCAGCACAAAAAGGGTTAAGGACACTCAAAGAGAGCCTTGGAGAGAAAGGTTTTCATGGCACCTGCTTGTCCTGCCTCCTGCAGTGCCTGCAGAGCCCAGAGGGATGTGAGCTGTCCCTTGGTGAGGGTGCAGGGGTTGCCAGGAAGGGCTTTGGGATTGTCCAGCCTCAGTCAGAGCCTGGGGTGCTGCTGTCTGTCTGTCTGTCTGTCTGTCTGTCTGTCTGTCTGCGGCTGGTGCAGGGGATTGCAAACACCTGAAGGCTGAGCCTCCTCCAGCATCTGCTGACAACTCTGCCATTTGGAGAATATCCTTCTGCTCGGGACTGACACCAACTGGAATTGTTTCAAGCCATTTTTATTAACGTGCCAACTCACCTTTACCTTCCCTCCCGTATGCTGACTTGAGTGTGAAATAACCTGGGATCTGATTGCTGTGCCTGGCTCCTGATCCAACAGAGCTTCCTCTGACATTGCTGAGGGTCCTCAGAGGCTGCTGTGAGGAGCAGGGCAGGGAGCCCTGGACACTTTCTGAAGGATGAGAATATTCCTGTAGGCTCCTCTCGGAGCCTTATGCTTTAAATGAAGTGCCAAGGAAAAAAACGTCCTGGGAAAATAAGTATGTGATGGCTTTTACAGCTGCCTTTGAGGTGCTGTAGGACCTTTATCACTTTTTTATTGATAAAAATAGCATGTTAGGAGCAGAACAGCCATAAAGTACACACTGGCAATGCCTTGCAGTACGCAGCAGCTTAGAACTGCAGGTGAGCCCTGCACAAGCTTGATTTCCACTCCTTTTTTTTTCTTGCCTTTTAAATAGAAACTCGAGGAGAGCAGTCCAGCATCCACTCAAAGGAAATCCAGAGTCAATTAGCAGTGGCTCAGCTTTTAGCACCTGGGTGTGGGAGGTTGCTGCTGGTCCCCAGGGCTGTGAGGAGCTGCTTTCATCCCTCATTGATGGCAGGGATGGGATCTGCACCCTGCTTTCCTGTCGGGTGGTGACAAAGCTGCAATTCAGATCTCCAGCCTTTGCTTCATCAAAATTTTACACGGAGTGGGGGAAAACGCCCTGTAAAGATTTTGGGGTTGATCTGGGATCCGGTGAGTTGCAGCCTCGTGGTGACAAAATTTAGCGTGGCAAATGTGGAGAAAAAGATGAAAGGAGAAATCCTCAGCTGTTATGTACACATCAAGGTTGCTGATTCCCTTTTTCTGTTGAGTTCCACGTGTGACGTGTCAGCTCCATCACGTCCTGCCTCATCTCATCCCCCGTGCAGGGGGCTGGAAACCACCCCTGGGTCACTCAGGAGGATCAGGAGAGGGTTTGGTGGAGCTTGGAGGAGGGAAAAGGGTTGGGGAATGGAGAAAACTTTGGGAAAGCAGAGGGTGGAGGCAGGGCTGGGGGGACAACCTCATCCCACGGATTATTTTGTGATGCTGTGGGAACACAAGGTGCAGAAATGTGCAGCTTCAGGAGGGAAAGGCTTTCAGCTGGGAGCTGTAAAACTTCTGACAGAATTCTCCAGGTTTTGTGAAAAATTTGATTTGTACTTTTCCATGGTTTGCTGAATTGGAGGGGATATAGAAAGGAAAAGGTTAGAACTTTTTCAGGATTTGCTGAGTTGAAGGGGATGTAGAAAGGTGAAGACTGGAACCTGCAGAAGTGAAAAAAAAAAAGCATGTGAAGGGGAGAGAATCCTCTCAAAATGCTCTTCACTTTGTCCAAAGCTTTTCCTAATAGATACAATAGTAAAAAGGAAAATATAGATGCTGATTTTTTTTTTTCTTGGTGACATTTTTATCTTTGGATCTTTTAATATATTTTTCTAGTAGAAATGATGGAAGTTGCCCATTTGTAAACAGGAATTTTCACCCTCTGTAGAGTTCTGGTTTTACAGACAAGCCCATCAGTGGGAACATCTTGGCTCCTGATGCTTTCTGAGAGTTTCCAATCCAGCAAATGGATGCTCTGGGGTCATCTGAGGCTCAGCTCTGCAATGGAAAGCCAAGTGTAACATCCAGCAAACGTTTGTTATTTCCCTGCTGGTATCTGGGTCACAGAATCAAAACACATTTCAGCAGATTTTGGCTTTATCTTTTTTTTTTTTTTCTTTTTTTTTGTTCCCCAAAGATTTTGCTTCTGTTCTTGTCAGCAGCAGATCCGGCTGGCTGTCTAGAACCATGGCAAACCAACTTCATCCCAACCTTGTTAGGCCCCAGCTAAAGCTGACTGAGCTTTCCAGGTTTTCTAAGCATTTTCACAGCAGAATCAAGGTGAAAGGTCCACATCCATATTTTCCAGAAGGTAAAAGTTGATTTCTTAGCCAAATATTCCATGTAGGCTTTACCTTTTTTATCCTTTTCACTCTAAACCTGAGTTTTCACCAAGGTATTCCAAGCTGAGTGTTAAAGAAAACCTCTTTAACCTAAACTGTTTTTATTGATGAGTTGTGGTGATTCCTGTTTTTCCCTCTGGAAATGGTTTTAATGGTACCAGTTGTGATCCTTTCTAACACTTCCTAGCAGTGTCAAGAGCTGCTCAGCTTGCAAGGGTATTTCTTTAGTCTCATGCATCCTCCAAGCTTTGGAGAATATTGGACTTTTTTGGGTCCTTCCAGCCTCTTGTTTTATTGGCCAAATATGGTGGAAAACAAACCTCCAAAGAGGCAAAACCCCAACCAAAAAAAAAAAAAAAAATCCCCCTTTAATTCCCTTCCCAAGCTGCTGCAACCTTGACTGGGCTGGGCAGAGGGGGAGCCAAAGGAGTTGGCTCAGGGCTTGCAGCTGGCACTAAATGGAACTTTTTAAAAAAGGCTTTATTTCACTCCCCTGTTGGAGCACTGAACTGGAGCACAGCAAGCTCTGAGCGTGTGTCGGTGGATGTGCTCTCCTAAAATGAAGAATCCATTCGATATTTGGGGAGCTGCTGTCGCCCCAAGGCGCAGAGGGGAGAGGGGAGCAGTTTAACCCCGTGGCTGTCAGGATCCTCCAGTGACGAGCACTTCATGCAAATGCGCTCAGGCAGAAAGCCTGGAGGATCCAGCAGGGCTCGGTGCTGAGATTCTCCTTTCATGTGTCTGTGCTTACAATCTGTAGGGGAAACGTGTGCACCTAAAGCCACGCAGTGCAGCTGAACCTGACAGATCTTGTCTAGACTCGGTTTGTCACAATAAATGCTACTTCCTCCAGTTGGACTGAGTTGGCTCTGCAAAGAGAGAAATGCTCAGCTCCTCCTTGATTTTCCTTTCTTTTTTCCTTTCCTTCCCATTATTTGGTGATTTTGCTCATGGCACTCTGGCAGGAGCTCACCTTGCAGCCTCCCTCAGCTCTCAGGTTTGTTTTTTAAAGGAATAACTGTGTGGTACAATTTTTTTTTTTTTTAAATTAAATCTCCACTCTGCTTCTCCACCTCTGACCTCCCATCCAAGGCTGCCCTGTTCCCTCTCTCCCCTCGTGCTCTGGCTGAGGCAGAAGGCAAAGGTGGAGCTGGGCTGTGCAGTGTCAGCTGGCACAGATCTGACTCCTGAATCTCCCCTGGAATCAGATCTGTCCAAAAACGCAGTTCTGGGGAGGTGAGATCATCCCTGAGTTTCCCCAGCAGAAATGAGAGCTGACTCCAACCCTCAGCTCTGATTAGAGGTGAACTGCAGGAGAAGGGGTGGACAATGAGCTTGTTATGAGCCAGGCATTGCCCGTCCCACTTGTAGCCCTATTTTCACCGTCCAGATAATCTCTCTCTTGGAAAGTCAAGCAGCCCAGGCCAGCACAGCCCATTTTCTTTAGTTATAATTGATTCCTGACATTAAGAACTGCGTCCAGCCAGCTCTACAGGGGAAGTTTTTGTTAATTTGCTGGTGAAGAGCACCCAGCCAAGGAAGGAGGGTCTGACAACGAACTTGAACCCAGGAGAGGATTGCAAATCTCTCTTAATGAGATGCTCTGAATGCGCTGTCCAGAGCCTCATTGGTCGTGTTATGAAAATGATGATCTGAGACAGGGTGGAACGAGCGGGGTAACCATGGGGTGGTTTGGGATGTTCCCAAACACGAAGATGTGGCAGCACAAGCATGGTCCGAGCACCTTGAGGTTCTAAAAGCAGTTGTGGATTCATTTCTTCTCACTTTTTCCCACCCCCTTGGCATTAAACTTACTTTGGCTCTCGAACTCTAACTGAATAAAAACGGTGTGGTTTTATCTAGTTTTTGTTTGGGCTTTAGTTTTGTTTAAGGGTTTTTTGGTAGCTTTTCCCCCCCCCCGCCTTTTTCCAGAAAGTATTAGCATTGCAGACAAGTTTAGAGGATGTTAAATCTTGGCTTGCTAACAGGAGGCTCAAAGATACTGCAATCTGGTCTCAGTATAATGAGCCCCTTTGTTATATTTAAATACTATCATACTATCCTGTACACAGCCAAGCACGGGGATGTTTTACATTAACAATGCACCAGCACTAAAACCTCAGACAACTCTAAAAAGGCACTAATTATTATTATTAGTGTTTTACACTAACAATAAATGTCAAATGGAAACCCTGCAAACAAATAACTACCTGTCAGCGAGTGAATGAAAAGCAATCTTGGGAAAGTGAATTAAAACCCAAACAACAGAAAACTCAGCGGGCTGGGCTGGGGGTGGGTGCAGCTCATTCCTGCATTCCTGCTCAGGGGAGTTGTGTCCCTCCGTGGATGTGGAGGGACCTGGCTGGTGGGAGGGATGAGCTCCCATCAGCTGGGGGAGATTCTCCCTCGTGGCAGTTGGATATTAATGAGTTTTTTGGCGGCTTTGTTTGTCGCATGGGTTGTGCAGTGCTTGGAGTTTTACCAGTGGAAATAATGAAGTTGGGCAGTGGATTGTGTTTATTTTGGGGACTCATTTCTCTCAGGTTTTTTTTTTTTTTCCCCAAGTGTGTCTCCCAAAGATTTATTTTTATAAATGGTACATTTTATTTTTCAATCTTCATGTATCTTTGATATCTGATTGACATTTTGAGGACGCTCTAATCCTTTCTACTGAAGGAAGCTCTCACAGTGGCAGCTCCTGCAATCAGCTTCCCAGAGCTCTCCTGGCTCTGCTTTTGTGATGGGATGAGGTCTAGGGCTGGGAGCTGAAAGGAATTGAGATCTGCTGAGCGGCAGGACAGGTTTCATGGAGCTTTTCCTCGCTTGGACCTGTTCATAAAATCCAGATTAGTGCCCCTGAGTCTGCCTCACACCAGTCTGAGTGTGACACTCCCTAGACTCGGCCCAGCTGAAGAAATAGAAAGAAGGATTGAAATAAAAATAAATGAGAGTTGCCCCCAAAGTCTTGATTCAGCTTGGAATGACAGCCAGCAGTGGAAGCTGGCACACAGCTAATCCAGGTGACCTAAACAAGGAGGGAATGAGGAAGATTCCAAAGGGAGTGGCTTTCAGAAGGAGGAATCCTACAGAATTTCAAGCCTCTGCTCAGGCGGGATGAGAAGTTAAAATGCCTTCAATTAGAAATTAATTTTCTCAATTAACCAACAGTTTGTGCTCTGTAGATTGTCTGGCATTGAGTGTCTGACACTGAGCCCAGGTCAGCTCAGCTCTGTTTCAGTGAGCGTTTTCACCTCCACCTTTCCCTCTTGCTTTAAAAGCAAACAAACCCCAGATCACCCCCGTTTGCAGTTGATATTCAGTGTTAATAAACTGATTTCTCTGAGCACTCCCTGTACCAGCCCACCCAAATTACAGCATCCAGCACAGGGGAGCTCCTGAATCTTTCCAGGTTCATTCTCTTTTTCTCTTAAACTTTGCATGCTGGAAACAAATGTGGGGTTTTTTTTAAAGATAAAAAAAACCAACCCCAGCTAATTCCATTCACAATGGGCTCCTGCTGCAGAGATGTGCTGTGATTCATCCTCAGTCCTTGCCAAATCATTCTTGGTAGGTTTGGCTCCTCTGCCTGTGAGTAATGGACACGTTTCCAGTTGCTCTAAGAATGAAAGGATGGATTGCAGTGATCAGATTTAAAGGAGAAACTCGGCAAAAACTCTGATTTGTTTTCCCTGTTTAGTGACCACATGGAATGAAGAGTGATTTTAGTGTTTGGGGGAGCAGTGAGGGCACTGTCACGCACAAAAGCGCAGGGGCTTTCCAGCCACTCTGGTTTTATTTTCACCTGAGCTTCCCAAAACCCTGCATGGCTCAGAACCGTCAGGTAGGACCCATTTTGGAGCCCATTCACACCCTATTGTGATATTTGTTGAAGTTTGAGATTGTGATGAGGAAGAAATGAAGTTTGTACTGATGGATTAACTAGAAAAAACCTGTTAAATTCAGACTAACCCCTGTAAAATTTGGGGTTGAAAATAACAACCCAAGGCGGGTTTGCTGCGTTGTCCCATCCCCGAGCCCTTGATGCCTTGGGAAGGCTGAGCTGGAACAGAGACTGGGCA
>VZSR01001238.1:1454393-1497178 GCA_013398615.1 Brachypodius melanocephalos | reverse complement strand
GTGTGATCTCACAGGGTGAAAAACTTGGAATTTGGGGTTTTAGTGTATAGTAATGTGTGTGAGTCAAGGTGGAGGACTTTGGGTACTGTCTGGGTCCTTCTTCACCTTCTTCTTCATGGCTTTGGGTGCTTTTCTGTAACTGGTTAGTAAAGTCCCCATTGTGGACTTCAAGTGGTTGGTTATTGGGTTAAAGTTACAATAATTTAGGTGTTGTAGCCCTGGTTCCTTGCCTGACGTGTTTTGGATTCTGAAATTCCTTTCCTAGGAAACTTCAGAACCCAAAACACCTCAGGCAAGGAACCAGGGCTACAAGGTGTTGTTAGTTCACAAATGGAGAATCTGTCCTTGAAAAGGCTTTGTAGAGATAGAGAGGCGTCCATTTGGCACCCTTGTTAGCTAGAGTACAGCAGAACTCACGGTCTGTGAGACTGTAACGTGAGTATTAATGAGTATTAATGAGTATTAATGAGTATTAATGAGATAAGTATTAATAAACATCAAAGTCTGAACGCGAACTTTGTCTCTCGTGCTGTTAATCCTGACCTTGGCAGGAAAAGAATCCAGAACCATCAGGGATGGGCACTCCACCAGCTCCAGCCTGGCCATGGCTGAGGAGCTGTGAGTTTTCCCAGTCCCAGCTGGGGGTTTGGAGTTTTTATCCCAATTTTCAGCCCACCCCCAGCCCTGCCCAGGGGCTGCAGCTCAGTCCCCTCCTGCTGCTGCCTTTGGGGCTGGGCTGGGCTGGATTTCCCAGCCCCAGCAGCTGCCAGGGAGCTTTGGCTCTGTGAGGGAGAGATGAGTTTTCCTCTCCTGCTCTTGGCTGGGCTCTCTGCCTGTGCCATTCCCTCCCCAGCTCTGCCCCAAGGAGAACAATGGCTCCCACTGGATGCTTTGTCCTATTTTTTCCCCACTCTCTAGCTGCAACATCCTTTTAATAAAGCAGCTCCCAGCCAAGCACAGCCTCTTTCCCCCCAACATATTCTAATTCTTTAAAATAGCAGAAAATGTGTTCTGTCCTCCTGGGTCTTTAAGTCCACGTTTTAAAATTCGAAGGGAGTAAGCAGAGGATGCTCTGCTGTGGCACAGCCAAAAAGGGAGATATTATGTTCTCCAAAAGAAATCGGCTTAAGAGTTTTAATTATCATTAAAAACATTAAAAAAGGAACCCCACCAAACCAGCAGTTATAAGGGGGAGAAATCCGTGGGCAGTAACTCTGGGGTAAAATCAAGATTCCCTGACTTCCCACACCAGTGTTTCACTTCCCTTCTCCTTTTTCCTTTATCACTATTTATATTTATTTGTTCCCCAGCCCGGTGGACTCGGAGGATAAATTCCTTTATGTGCTTGGTGCTGTGGAGGAAACACGTTAAAGCATAATTCCTGATTTATTGGTGGTGCAGGAAAGAGCAGCCTTGGCATTCCAGGGTGGAATGAGGAGCAGCAGCCAGGCCTGGGCTTGGAGCAGCACTTGGTGTCAGGGCCTGGAATTAAACCTTGGGGGTTTTCTGCCCTGCCTCAATAGGGTCTGTGGGGGTTTGGGGTTTTATTAAAGACTTTTCTGCCTTCCTTTCCCCGCTGCTCCCTTTGTTCATCTTTTGTTCGATTTGTCCATTCTTCTTTGTCTTCTTCAGGGTGCCAGGAAAGAGCTAAAACCCCATCAAATAATATAACTGCTTTCCCTGGGATGGCCTAATGAATATGTGATGAAATAATTTAAGTAGACATTTAGTCTCCTAGAATTTCACAGCCTCAATGACTAAATTCTTCCCTTTTATTTTTTTTCCTTGTGTGCAGGAGTCCAAAACTTTTAAAATCATTATGTGGTAAATTTACCCCCACCTACCTATTGCTTTTGCTCCCACTTTTCCTTTTTTTTTCTGCTAATGAGTCACGCTATGTAATTACCTTCTGTCTTTGCTGCATTTAGGGAGCATGCCAGTGCAGAAGGATGGAAGAAAATAAAAAAAGGATTTAAAAAAAAAAAAAAGATGAGGAAACAAGCAAGCATCCAGGCCTGCTTTGGCTCCCACTCACCATTCCAGCTTTTGCCAAGTGTAATGAATATTGCTTTTTCTCTGTGGCACTCTCTGCAGCAGGATTAAGTAAACTTAATCTATATTATTACATTTTAATGAATGTCTGGGGGTTAGAGTGGTTCTTTTAGGGGGGGTGTCAAGCTTTCCTGGACACTTAGGAAGGTGGTGAAATTCAAATTATTCCGAACAATTTGTCTTTAGAGCCGTTATTCAGCCTTGCAAGCTTTTGCTGTGCAAAATCTCCTTGGATATTTTGGAGTAAGGTGGGAAGGGCTGGACCTGGGATGATTTTGTTGTGGCCCCTTTGCAAGCATGGACTTCACTCCTGGAAAAACTTATCCTGGACCCCCTAAATCCCAAATTGGGGCAGCTCCCATCAAAGCCAAGGCACCTTGGAATTAATTGTCCTTTTTGCCAGATTCCTCTGCTTTTAAAGTGCTTCTGCTGTGCCAGCGTGTCCTGGAGAGAGAGATGTTCAGGGCTGCTCGTTAAGAGTTGGGAGCCAGGAGTTCATTGTCACTTCAGGAATTTGTTTTTAAGGATTGTCTCTCCTCACTGATGTGGGGAAGAATGTAAAAAGCCAGCTCTCTCAGCCACTAAATAATAAATGACTGAATAGCAGAAATTCAATAGGGCTTTTTCTGTGAATAAGATGGCAAAGAAAATAACCATTTCTTTGGGGTGGCTCATCCATTCACGGAGAGCTGCTTTTGGAAAATAAATATCTTGCCACCTGCAACTCTGCTCCCAAAGCTGTTGTGTAATTTCCAGTATTTTCTGATGCCTTCTAAAATCGGGTTTAAGACGACTGCTCTTTAAAGTCAACAAAAGGGAAGGAAAGAAAAAGAACTTACATCAAAGATATCAGCATTTCTCCTCTCTCTGCATGCTTCCCCTGAATATGGAGTTGGCAAACTCTCAAATCACTTTATCATGTTTGAACTTGGAAAAATGTATGATAATACCAGCTGAGCTAATATTTAAAGAGCTCTTCACTTTAGAATTTTATTGTCTCTCTCTCTTGGTTCTTCCAGAGGCTCCTGACGGGCGTGGTGGAGGGGCTGGGGCGCCTGGGGAGGGGGCACCAGGGGGCTGCCCCTGGGCCTGGCCTTGGAACAGCCCCCTCAGGGTTTCTCGGGGATAAATTTGTTGCCAAAACCGCAATTCTGCCCAGCAGGAAGGTGCCGGGTGCTCCGGGTGCCCTGCCAGCTCTGCTGGATCCTCTGAGGGGCACGGCCACCCCTGGGGGCAGCAGGGAAGGTCCCTTTGCACAGGTGAAAGGATGCACTGAGGGCTTCATCTGTGGGATTTGCCCAGAGCCCGGGGGTTTGGGGTTCTCAGGGGGTGTCCTGGGGGTGGTTTCAGGCAGCTGCAGGCTCCTGGAGGGGTGGGAAGGGGCACTTTGGATGTGCAGCAGGAGAGGGGCTTCAGCACAACAGTGACATTTGAGGCTGTCATTTCTGGCTTCCTCAGTGGCCTTTATCTGAGCTGAACGGAGAGCAGGAAGAAAGGGTGGGGAGGAATAATTCTGAGGATCTTGGTGATCCTTGGGGGCGCCTCAGACATTCAGGGGTTGCTTTGAAAGGCTCTGAGGCTCGTGACGTGTGGGCACCAAGGGTTGGCTGTGCTGGACCTTTCCCTGCTCTTCCCCTCTCTGCCACCACCCCAGACAATCAAATCAGGCTCTGGCAGGAGATCTCCAGAGGCATCTCTCCAAAATGCTTAAAGGTTAATACATCCTCCAGATCCAGCGGGCTGCAGAGATAAGGAGGCTCTGGCTGCCCTTCATCCCTGACCCTGGGAAGGGCTGGGATTGCCCCCCTCAGCAGCCCAGGTGAGGGCTGGGATCTGGGATCCTGGAGCTGAGCTGTGGGATTGGTGTTTCTGGGGGTTTGGAGGGTCAGCTCAGTCTGTAGGTGAGGCTCTCCTCGCAGTGCTTCAATCCCAGCTGGGGGAGTGGAGCTGTGGCAACCTTGAGTGCACAATTTCCTTGCCATGCCATCACTGCTGGCAGCCCAGGAGGCCCCCAGTGTTTGTCATTTAGGAGTGTCATCTCATTACAGTGCACATTGCAGTGTAATGATGTGAAATGATTAAATGACAAAATGCCAGCTCACTGCCAAAAACCTTAAGCAGCACACTTTTATTTGCGGGTGGGAAAGCTATTATTAATTTCTGCATGGTCTTTGCCAGATGAAATAACACAAGCAGGCTGAGGGAGGGAGGGAGGGAGGTGGGTTTAAATCCTTTTTTGTGATTTGCAATGGGTGGTGGGAGTGCTGTCCACCTCGAGAGCATATGCCTGGTGCCAGTGGTGGATTGCCATCCCTCTGCTGTCAGGCACTGACACATCTCAAAGGCACGACAGAGCTGGCACCATCTGAGCAGGAATTATTCAGCTTTGAGGAGGGCTATGTTAAGCAGTGTAAGCTTTCAGAATTGTTCCTCAGTGCTGGGATTCAAAAAAATGCTCCTTGCTAGGTTAGAGATAATCCAAGTGTGGCACCGAAATTCAACAGGTTTAGAGAAAAATCTCTGCTTTTGGGGAAGGCTGATGGGGCCTGAGGCTGGGCTTGGGTGCAGCAGGTGTGCAGAATGTGGAATTGGGGCATCCAGGGTGAAAACAAGGCTTGGTGGAGAATAAATGCATGGAAGTTTGTCCAGTGCTGAGCCTCTATTCCTGACCATGGGAGATTGAAGTTCCTGCCTTTTGTTGATTGGGCTGGGCTGGACAGGTCAGCCAAAGGGTCAGAGTTAAATGGTCTGGGGTTTTTTTTTTTGTGTTTGGGGATTTTATTTTTAAAAATTAGAAAAATGAGGGCTGCGTTAAAAAGAGGAATTCTTGTAAGGACAAAATTCTTCCAGTATTAATTAGGTAAATCTCTAGAGAAAAATAGTAAATATGGTTGGGTGTAACAACACCTGAAATAATAAAGGTGGGACTAGAGCTGTTGGGTTTGGGGTTTTCTTTTCTCCTTTCTCTTTTTTAAATTCTAATTCCTGGCAGATCTCAAGAGCCCATCTAAGTTGTTTTCTAATGCAAAGATAATCTGAAATATCCATGTGTCTGGCCAGAGCCTTGTGGGAACCCTTTGGTTGTCTCTGGGTGAATTACCCTGATACTCCTCCAGGTTTAGCTCCAAGCTAAAATCAGTGAATGAGCAAAAAAAAAACCCTGACCAGGAATGCACCAGGAATTCTCTGCCTGTGTCACAGCAGAGCTTCTGCTCTCCCTTTTGCCTGAGGGAAGATCCTGGGCCAAAGGATCCCCAGGATGCTGTTGGTGTGTTTGTGCTTTGCTGGCCTGGCCTTCAGCCAGCACACCCTGGATGTTGCTTTTCCTAACCCAGATAAGGTGATGCAGGCTCTCGTAAATGAAAACTTAATAAGCACAAAGCATTTCTGCCTGGTTCTGCGCTCAAATCTTGATTGCCTGTGTTATTTTGCTTGGTTAATGTAATTTGTGCTCCAAGTAAAAGGGGGAAAAAACACAAGCAAATAGTTTTTATTTATATTTTATTAGATTTCCTTGACACGCTGGAAGTCACTTGTCTGTTATTGAAAGTGAGATAACAGAAACAATCCCCAAGCAAGGATAACGGCGAGGGTTTATAAACAATAGCAGCACGTTGGCCAAGGTGGCCAGGAGCTGCTTGCACCTGTCTTTTTAGTCTGACATTACATTTTTTATGAAAGAAAAAGCACAAGAGACAAGTTTCTACTTTGAACACTTTGGCAGGAACACAGAAAGCTCATTCTTGGTGTGGTGGGACTCACAAATGGACAACTCCTCAACTCCTCAGCCTGCCAGGAGCTCTCAGGGCCCAAGGGTTGGATGTTGGGGTGGTGAGCACAGGGCTTTGTGTATGGAGTGACTCCCATGGGGTTTATTTCCCTAGCAGAGGATCACAGCCCGTGATGGTCTGGGTTTCTCACAGCTCTTCTTTAGTTTTATGTACAGGAGCACAAGAAAAGCCCTTTAAAAAACAAACACCACAGTTCCATTTTACAGCAGGATTTAAACACTGGGGCTGAGTCTCTTCCCCTGTGTCTTTCCAGGGTACAGAACTTTCTCTGGAGCTGGTTCAGTCCTAGATCCTGACCTTGCCCAAGTGATTTCCAACCACTGGATCTCCAAAACTCAGTTATTCACATCCATAAATTTTGTATTGCAGAGCATGTGGAAGGATCTCACGAGGGAGGTGGAGAGAGGCTCTCTGAGGGACAGGACAGGGACAATGGCTCCCCACTGGGCAGGGTTAGGGGGACACAGGGAGGGAATTCCTCCCTGGGATGGCATTCCCAGAGCAGCCCCTGGATCCCTGGCACAGTGGAAGTGTCCCTGCCGTGGGGTTGGGGTGAGCTCCGGGGTCCTGCCCAGCCCGGGTGCCATCAGTGGTGGCGCTGGCACAGCCCCTGGCCCTGCTGGGTCCCAGGATTGTCCCCAGGCTGTCACAAGGCAGAGAAATGCCTTTTTTAAAATCTCCTTGGTAAGAAGGAGCTGCCAGTTCCAGAGCAGGGATCCAGCCTGGAGCTGGGGATCTGTTCCCTCCTCTGCTCTGGGATTTTCCTGAGAAGCGCTGCCTCTCCCAGCTCCCTTTCAATCACACACAAATAGAAAGTGTTCAAGAACTTAAAGAATCAAAGGATGAAGGACGAGAGAGAACCATTACATTTTTTTCCCCCTTTTTGGTAGAAATGAGTGGCACTGACTTGAACAAATTGTGCTGTGCCTGTCCCTGCCATAATTCTGCCCGTGCAGCACCAGGAGGAGCAGCTCCCCTGCAGCAGGACTGAGGAATAAATGGATTTTCCAGAGTTAGCCTTGCTTTGCTTCCCCAGGTGGCACATCTCGGGGGCTGTGTCCCTGTAAAACCCCAAAGGGCAAAGCTCAGCCCGTCCCTGCACCCCTGGGGGTGGTGTCCATGCCATGGGGAGGATTGAAAAAGCAAAGTGATAGAACACAAATCTCTGTCCCAAAGAGCCCAGCAAAAGGGAGTTCAATTCTGTGCATCCTGCCCTTGCCCAGCAAGACACTTGTGCAATCATTTTCATTTTTGGTTTAATGAAATCATTGCCACACAGCTGACTTCTCAAAGAAAAAAAAAAAAATTTAAAAAGCGTTCTGTCCCAACACTCTTGATTCTCCTTTTCTTGGGGTTTTCCATTTTCCTACGTGGTTTTTTTTGTTTGTTTGTTTGGGTTTTTTGTGACAATCTTTAATGAAAAAAAGAAAAAGTGTTTAAGAAGAGGATTTGGTAGCAGCCTAGTTAATTAAGTGCATTAGCTCTGCTTTGGGAGAGGGTGACTGATGTAATGCTGCTTTGCATAGTCAATTTTGTCTGTAAAATAACTGCAAAACTCATTTTACCTGGAGCTTTTGAGCAATCTCTCACTTGCTTGGGATAGAGACAGCCCTCACCAGTGTGTGTTGCTGCTGCTTAATGACATTAATACAGAAAAATGAGTTTTCAGGGGATTTCCTGGCCCTGATTTCTCTGGATCCAGCAAGGAAATATTTTGGGCAGAGGTTTTCCAGAAGGGTGATGTTCCTCCTTCTCCTCTGTGCAAACCTGGAGCTGCAATTCAATGATTTTTCTCCGAGATCTGTGCTCAGGAGTAACTTTGAGCTGAGGTTTGGGTCAGTTTGGGCTGGTGGGAGCCCTCCTCCCCTGATTCCTTTCAGTATTAATTATTAGGAAATATTAGGAAAAAAATTAGGAAATATCTTAGGAAAAAACCAACAAATGGGAGGAAGTTCTTCAGAGCAGTGTTAAAAAAGCTGAAGGTTTTTTGCAGTAATACCTTTGTGTGTAAATATAGCATGACCAGGGTGATCCATTTTTTAAAAATGTCCATTTTTGGGGGAGGTCTGAGAGCTTGCATCCCTAAAATCAACGCTCAGCTGGAGGTAAGGCATTCCATTGGAACCCTGTGTGTTTGACAATGCATTTCATGCCTCATTTCCTGCCAGTTGTGGGCTCCAGTAAACACAAAAAAGAGCAAATTCCATTTTTTTTCCCCTTTGCTATGGAAAAAGCCCTACAGTTTGTTCCCTCTAGGATATCAGTGGTTAAATAGATTTCTGTAAGGACATATTCTGTTCACACTATAATCTGTTGTGACACTAAATCTTAATCCTTCTTCAAATTTCCATTGTTTTTGGACGAAAAGATTATTTCTAAAATATTTTATATCTCACATTCATTTTCTTGGCCAAGAATTAATTGCATAAGCAGTGGGTATCTGACCACTATTAAGTCTTCTATCGTAACCCAAAATTAAGAATTTAATGTGGATTATTCATAACATCTATCCAGTTAATTCAAAGTAATTTTTCTTTGCACTGGGCAGAATTTACACTTTGTTGAAATGAGCTTTTACCTCCTCAGGAGATGCTGGGGAGTCAACCTGGGCTGTCCTGAAGGCTTTGGGGCACTTGGGCAGGGCTGTGCTCAGGGTTTGGGGTATCCTGGGTTATCCATAGGATAGGGTCTTTCCCAGGGGTTGATCCTGGTCTTTCCCAGGTTGGGGAAAAGGAGAAAATGAATTCCAGAGCTGTTGGGCCCCATGAACAGCAATGAAAATGTGGCACTGATCTCTGCAGTCAGAGAGCTCTGTCCTTGCAGCATTTGCCACAAACTCCTCAAGCCAGGAGCTGCGGTGGGGGTCTGGGAGAGGGGAGGATCAGCCTCGTGTCTCAGTGTCTCAGTTTGTTATCCTAAATCACAGAATCACCAGGTTGGAAGAGACCTCCAAGACCATCGAGTCCAACCCAGCCCCAACACCTCAACTAAACCCTGGCACCAGTGCCAAATCCAGGCTTTGTTTAAACACATCCAGGGATGGTGACTCCACCACCTCCCCAGGCAGAACATTCCAGCACTTTATCATCCTTTCTGTGAAATTTTTTTCCCTAATATCCAACCTGAATTTCCCTTGATGCAGTTTGAGGCTGTGTCCTCTTGTTCTGTCAGTGCTCCTGGAGGAAGAGCCCAACCCC
Source organism: Brachypodius melanocephalos (assembly GCA_013398615.1). Lineage (NCBI taxonomy): Eukaryota > Metazoa > Chordata > Aves > Passeriformes > Pycnonotidae > Brachypodius > Brachypodius melanocephalos. The sequence goes on along the minus strand of VZSR01001238.1, from coordinate 1,488,138 downwards.
AGCTGAGCACAGGCACCTTTTGGGATTGTAGAGAGTGATCAGGGCACCCCTGAGTCTCCTTTTCTCCAGGCTGAACAACCCCAGCTCAGCAAGGCTCTGCTGGAGTTTTCTGGCAGCCAGGATGGGCTCCAGGGAGAGCCCAGGGGTGCTGGAATATTTGGGTGCTCTGGCTGCTGCCCAGTGCCAGAGGGCACCTGGGCAGGGCTCTGATCCAACCTCCCACCCAAACAGGGCAACACAGAGAGCTCAGGGCAGCTCACCCGGGGTGAGGAGCCTCTGCACAGCCTTGCCAGGGCTTGGGTGTCCCCAGAGAGCAGAAGAGTGTCCCTGCACCCCTGCAGAAACCCCTCTGCCCGTGCCCCTCGTGCCCACCCTCCTGCGGCTCTGCCGGAGCTCAGGGCTGGTGTTTGGGGATGGATCCATCCCAGCACAGGGCAGGAGCACAGGAATCCATCCCCCTGACAGCTCCAGGCGAGGGCAGGAGGCAGGGAATCATCATGGAAATGTCCTCAGCTGGATCAGAGGATGCTGGACAGAGCCAGCACTGCCTGGATCCTTAGGCTGGATCCACAATCTGTCCTGGAGGAGTTGTGGGCTACTGAGAGCCCTGTCCATGGCCTGGAACCCCCAGCAAAGGGTGGGGTTTATTTCCCCTTCTCAGTCAAATGCTTTCATGTGTACACAGCCCCAAACTGAGTGAGAATTAAGTTAACTGGCAAGGCAGGGTTGGTTTCGGAGTTGTACCTCCAATATTTTGAAAGCAAGCCTTCAGACTGTCATTCCTGGGGACTTGGGAAATCTCAGACAAATCAGTTTGAAGTGGGCTGTGAGAGAAGGCAAAACTCCCTTTGCAGAGAAGAAACAACAGCTCAGGACACAGAAATCTTTGCTTAAAGCACATTGCTGATTGTTTCTCCCTTTTCATTTTTTTTTTTTTTTTGTAAACATGAATGCAAGCTGGGATAAAGCACCTAGCTAAGCAGAAAAAAGGGACCTCTTGGAGTCAGATATTTGTGAATAAAGTGTCAGCTGGAACCAGGTAATACAGATGATACCCAGTCACTTTGCAGTGGTGGGCTCTTTATTTGAGCAGAGTGATGTGCTGGGCTCACAGTGAATCTCGGGAGCAGCCTGAGAACCAGGGGCTGTTATTTTGCTTCTCAAAGGCCCCCATTTGAAGCGCAGGTGAGCACAAACCATTTAAGAAATAATTGGTCTGACCCAGCTCTGGAGTAGCCGTTTTGGCAGCAGTAGAAGGAGGGGTTCCTCCCCTGACACAAGACAATGAGACACGGATGCAGAACACGAGATTTGCTCTGAAAAATACCCTGCCCTGTGCAAAAGGGAGGGTGCAGAACACAAGAATTGCTCTAAAAATACTCATACTCAGCCCAATGCAGAAGGGAGGGTGGAGAACACAAGATTTGCTCTAAAAAATACTCATACTCAGCCCAATGAAAAAAGGAAGATAAAGAACACAGTATTTGCTCTAAAAAATACTCATACTCAGCCCAATGCAGAAGGAAGAGTGGAGAACACAAGATTTGCTCTAAAAAATACTCATATTCAGCCCAGTGCAAAAGGGAGGGTAGAACACAAGAGTTGCTCTGAAAAATACTGATACTCAGCCCAGTGCAGAAGGGAGGGTGTAGAACACAAGATTTGCTCTGAAAAATGCTCTGAACAATTCAAAAGGGAAAGGTATAGAACATGGTATTTGCTCTAAAAAATGCTCAGCCCGATGCAAAAGGGAGGGTGTGGAACACAAGATTTTTGCTCTAAAAAATGCTCAGCCCAATGCAAAAGGGAGGGTGTGGAACACAAGATTTTTGCTCTAAAAAATACTCAGAACAATGCAAAAAGGAGGGTGTAGAACAGAAGATTTTTGCTCTAAAAAAACTCATACTCAGCCCGATGCAAAAGGGAAGGGGGAAAAGTGCAAAAGGAGCGCTGTCCTTTTTGGTTCTTCTGCAGGTCCTTCTGCCTCGTTAGCCAAATTTCAGTGCCTTTCCATCTTTCCCCTCTGTTCTTTAAAAACAACAGTTTCATTTCTCATTTCCATGACCCAGGCAGGCTCACTGCAGCTCCCCAGTTTGCCTGGTTGCCGTTCCCTTCTCTCCAAATCCATTTATGAACATACAACTCATTTAATTCCTCATTCTGCCTCTTCCGTGCCACCCTTCCCTTCAACAAAACCACCAGCATTTACTTTAAATGCCATAAAACTATTTTCCCACTTTTAAAAAAAAAATAAATTAAATTGTGAGCTTCCCAGGGTGGGGCGAAAAAGGAGATTTTGAAGAGCAGACAGTGGCTGTTGATGCTTTAAAACCCAGAGGTCAGATCCAAATGGATAAATTTGGGCAACACAGCCCTGGTGTGCCAAAAAATCTGCTGCTCCAAGAGGTGTGCACAGGGAAATCCTTCTTTTTTGCTCTTCCCCTGAGGAGCTGCAGCAGCCACGGGAGCATCAGTAATTCCCATTTCCCCTGCTCCTGTTGGGAGCTGCTTTGAGTGGGGAGCTGTCATCATCATTTGGATCCTTTCAATGTTTTGCGTTCATCTAAAAGCAGCGCCAAGGTGTGGGATTTCAAATCCTTTCACTCACATCTTTTTAGGATGCTCTGATAAAGAGTTGCTTCCTAACATGTTCGAGGTCTATTAAATAAAGGCACTGAAGGATTCCTGTTCCCCCTGAAATGGGCTTGTCAAGATAATCTAATTTCGGTGTCTGCACATGGAAGGTGTGCTATTTTCTCCTTCCAGTGATTTCAAAAAAAATTAATAATTAAACTTCCCTATTTTTACTTAATAATCAGTGCAAATTACTGCTCTTTTTTTTTCTGCCTTTGTGTTTTGTAATATTATGATAATTATTGCTGTGTGTACCTGGATGCCTAACACGCTGAAAACACTTTTTTATCAAATCATTGGAAGAAATTGCTGAGCCAGTGCAACTCCAGCCTGGAGAGCTCCATGGGCCCAATTTCCTGAGAAATCCTGATTATTGTAGAGGTGCCAGCCTGTCCATGCTGGCATAATCCAGATATCTCTTTATTATTCCGTGGAAAATGATTTTTTCTTATGGCTGCAGGGAGTCTGAGCTTCCTAATTTCCAAAATTTCCTTCCTTCTTGTGTTTTTTTTTTTTTCCAAGTGGGGTTTGTTTGCAGCCTGCTCCATGAGGGCACCCAGCACCTCTGAGAAACCTCAGCAAATCCCAGATTTGTCCCTCCTGGAGGTGTGAAAATCAAATTTGGCTGAGGTAGGAACCTTGCCCTCCATATTTGGATTTTTTTTTTACTCTCTCACCTCTGAGGAAACACACCACCAAAGCTGCTTTTCCCCTCCTTGGTAGAGAACTCTCATGGATGGAGGCTTTGCCTTCCCTCTTCTCGAGTTTGGGGGTTGGAGATCCTGGCACCTTTTCCAAACAAATAAATTCTGCCTCTTTGGGAGCTCCCACGGTTCATTTCCCTAATTCCTGGGGAAGGTAGGACAGTTATGTAAGTGCTGACTGCTGAGGGATCTCACTCCTGCTTTCAGTGCACTGAAAGGATTTACCAATAGAAAACCTTTCCTTTTCCTGTACAAAACCTGGTGAGATCTGTGCTCGTATTTTATTGCTTTGAGTTAGAGCCACATTAAATACAAGTGAACAATGCCCAACATTCAGGATTATTTAAAATTATTACAATGCACCAATAGCAGTGACTAATGGCAGCCTTTAAGGCCATTTTAGATTTTTTTTTTCCCAAAAAAGTGTTTGTACACCTTCAGAAATTCCCTGTGATTACAGTCCACAGGCTATAAAATCCTAAAGCTGGCTATGAAATATTATAATATTATGTGAGATTTCTATCCTAAGATATATTTATGATGATTCTATGCTGATATTTAATATCATATGCTCTCTGTTTAAAATTAACCAGTCAGAGAAGCCTCTGAAAAAAAAAAGTATCATCCCAGGTTGGTCAATTTGTGGTTATTGAGTGTCTGTATGTGATCACTGTTAACAAAATCTCCAGGAAAACCACATGTGAAGGGGGAAAGAGGAGGGGAATGGGCTGAAATGCAAACTTTGTGCCAAGGTGAGCGGCTTTTATTAAAATCAGCCCCAGTGACAGGGTCAGGAGCACTGCAGCTGCCCTTTGAAAAACTTCTGTGGAAACTGGGCCTGATTTGAATTGCTGGGGGTGAGCTCTGAGGACTTAGAGAGGGTTTAGCTGATGCTGAGTGCATTTCACAGTTGGAAATTCTCTTTTTGTTGTTGTTGTTTTGTTTATTTTCGGCCTCCTGATGTCTTGACCGATTTGGTGCTTGGGTGCAGAGTTTGGTGGTTTTTTTGAGAGCAAACTTTAATTGTCGGGGAGGATGAGTAGTGGGTGAAAGAGCTCAGCTTCTGCCAAGGTGCTGCAGTTCATTCCTGAGGAATCATCACCCTGAGCGTGTGCATTTACAGTGCTGCCCCGAGAGCGGATCAAAACATCCACAGGCTTTGCTGGAGCGAAACTCAGCCTGGAAATCTGGGGGGATTTATTGGAGGAAACTCTGGGAAAATCATGAGCAAACTTAGCAAATCCCACGGCCGTTCTGGACCTTTGTTTGTGATATCTGAGAGGAATGGACAGCAATAAACTTTTTGTATGATTTTTTTTTCCCTATTAAAAAACTCCTATTTTTCCTATGGGGAAAAAAAAATTCTGTCTTGTTTAGGGGTTGCTGTTCTCTTTGGGGTGTTTCTCAGCCTTTTTATTTGGAGTTTGAAGGGATGTTAAGGTGTAAAGCAGTTTTATAGGAAGGTTGCACTCTGCATGAACAGAATCTGCTACTGGATAAATGAAAATACCTTGGGAAGAGGACAGGGATCTCTCAGGTTGTGGTGTAGTAAATGTTGAGGCAAAAAATATTTGTTTCAATGGTTTAGGAAGAGTCTCAGTACAGCTGCTCCACAAACACTTTTGTTTTAGGAAGTTTGAGCTTCCCCCTTTCTGAGGAAAGTGAGGATTGGGTGAGAGAGGGGATTTTGTGCCCCTGAAATACCTGGAGACCCTCAGCTGCTGAGCATTATTGAGATACAAAGATTAAGAATAGAAATTTCCTTCATTCCTCTCCAAATCTGACTCTTCCCTTAAGTTAGAATCCCCAAACTAGCAGCTGCCTTGAATTAGAGAGGAAAAAAAAATGATTAAGGAAATAATCTGTAGGTAAAACTATCAAGGTGTAGTCAGGGTTTGACTCTGTTCCTGTAAAATTGGGAATAAACTTCTCTTGCAAGTGACGTCAATGGTGCAAGTTAAACATAAAAAATATCCTTAAAAAATAAGATACTGGGCTCCATATACCACAACTTTGGTAGAATTCTGTTTATTATTTTTGAAGGATAACTTTAAAATTCTGTTTATTATTTTTAAAGGGTACCTGCCTGTTGTGGCACCGGGCTGCGCCTGCTTTGTGTGCAGTGTTCTGCTGCCAAGGTGTTTTTCCTCACACTCTGATCAGTTTGGGAGTCCTGGTTTTTAGGGTGTTTCAGAAGTTGAAAGTTTATTTCTGTGCCTGGTTTTTGTGTCCAGGTTAGCGGTTATCTGGCATTCACGTGCAAGCAGGAACAAAACAAATATTTCCACAGAAAGCCGAATTCGGATCTGCCTGCTCTGTGAAGAAACGCTCAAAAACAGAGAGAGAAAACATCCCTACAAAAAACCCCAGCCTTTCACACAAACATCTGATTTGCAAATCAGATGCGAGAGGGGCCCTTATTAACTAGTTAAATATCAAGGTTGGGATTTTCATGAAAGGGCAATTTCCGAGCTCATTTGTGTGTGTAATTATTGTGCCGGTGAGCGCAGCCCCGCTAAACCCGCACGGAAATGTCACGTCAGGCTCCTGACGGGTCACGGACACGCTCGGGGATGTGCACAACAGGGCCCAAAAATCGGCCAGAAAAGGGGCTTTTCTTGAAGAAAAGAGCAGCACACAGGCACATTCTCCGTATGGAGCTGGGCTCTGAACAAACTGCATCGGTTTTTAACACAACAGCACAAACTGAACCTGAAAAAGTCAATGCGTCCTTCCCCAAGCCTAAAGATTTGGCAGATGCACTCTGGTGAGGCTGTTGGCACTTCCACTTTCAAGAAGGTTTGGAGATACTTCTCATTCTCTTTTGTTTTTCGTGCTGGGATTGGGTTTTTTAACCATCCAAAAGCTGTGAAACACTTGAAACCTGAGGCTGCTCTTATCAGATAACACATCCCGAGAGCCTGCAGGGAAGGATCTCCTCAAACTGGGGATGAACATCACCAAAGCAGTCTGGGGGTCACACTGGATGGGGCTGTGCAGACTGAGCTGGGAAATGTTTATCCTGTGCTGGGAAAAACTGCAGGAGATGCAGCTCAGGGTTCAGTTCACTGCAGGAATGTGTTGCCAAAACGCAGCTGAGGTCAGGAGCAGCAAGGTTTAGACGGGATTTTTGGGGTTGTGGGTAAATCATCACTTCTGAAGAGTTCATGACAGAACACGGGGAGGAGGAGGAGGAGGAGGAGGAGGGAGGGTGAATGTACCTTTGTCAAAATTCAGGGTGACATCTTGTGGGCAGAGAGGCTGAAATCCTGCGCAGGTTTTTGGAGGGTTTAACCTGCCTTTGGTGGCTGCTGGCAGGGGAGGAATTTGGGGTTGCAGAGCCCCTAAAAATGCCAGGATTTTGTGATTTCCCCCCGATTTTTCACGTGTGTGAGTGGCCTCTGTCCAAAGGAGGAGGGTTTGGCGATGGTGCCTTGGTGGGCAGGAGGGAGCAGCGTGGGTGGAGGGACAGCAGGTGCCTGTGCTGCAGGAAGGGACAGTGTCCCCTGGCCCAGGGCAGCAGCAGAAGGAGGACCCAGGAGCTGTGCCAGAGCCCAGGCTGGGGCTGCAGAGCCCACCAGGAGCGGGCAGGAGGCCAGGCAAGGAAAGGAAATCAGCACACCCCATCCTGCTCTCCATATCATTCCAGCCTCACAGCTCCCACCCCGGGCTGGATTTGGTGTGTTTTGTGTGTTTTGTGTAAGGTAGCAGTGGTCAAAGCCAATAATGATTTTATGTTGGGGAGGGAGGCCCTTGAAAGCCATTCCGAGCCCGGGGTCCGGCAGAGCGGAATCTCCGCTTTGGTTAGTGGGGGATTCAAATCCCAACTTAATTTAATCTTTTGATTTATCCTGCAGGTGCTGCCTGATTATATTCCAGGGCCACCAGTAGCAGAGATGCAGGGGTTTGTTTATTAATTTATTTGTTGCTTTTAGGCAGGGAAGGTTTGGCAGCAGTGGCTGTTGCTCTATGTGATGGGTGAGTGAATAACTGCATCCATGAGCGTGTGGTACCCACTGATTCACATTCATTACATGGGGTTACACCGATTTTTAGCTCTGCACTTCAGCTGAGGCCTGGGGAGCAGGGCAGCACTGCAAACTGAGTGGTCAGCCTGGCACCAGAGCTGCAGAATGGCCAGAATTTCCCTGGGAAGGGTCAGGGCTGCCAGGGGCAAGGAGGAGGCTGATGGAGCTTCCTGGGAAATCGTGGATAAATCACTTAAAGCTGCATTGAGGGGGTTTGTGTGTGTTTAAAATGATTCTCGGTGGCATTAAAAGGCAGGACACCCCTCCAAAGGTACAAGTTGGGAAGGCAAAATGAATGTGCTGCCGTTTCAGGGCTCCCCTTCGCTGGAATATTTGGGCAGCTCACAGGTTGAGATGGACGGAATCCACTCCCATGCCTTGAACAAACCTGGTTTCTCTGTCCTGAAGTCCTTGCAGGATCAGTGCAGTAAAAGCAGACCCCAGCCAGGCCCAGGTTTTGTTGCTGTAGCAGGAACCAGCAGCATTCCAAACACCCTGTGTGTTCTCACCTTTGTGTTCCAAGGCTGCAGGGGATTTTCTCATTTGCCTCCCTATCTGGACCTTTAAAATATTAAACACTTTTATTTTATTTTTTTTTTTCCTTTTGCTTTCCCAAACAAGATACACTTCATTCATATCCTTCCAAAAAAAAAAAAAAAAAAAAAAAAGCTAAAATTAAATTTTAAAAAATCATATTAAATCTTTAATATTCTCCTATGGATGACAATATAGCCAAGCAGACAAGGACAGCATGCAAATCTCGTGGCACGCCTGACAAACATAATGCATTTATATTAAATCTATTGTACAGTGAGAATTTGAAGGCTGCAGTGATCAGAGGAAAGCATGCAATTGGATTAATAGATAATTTCGGCTGTAATCCAACAAAGCAGTTAAGCATGTGCTTACTTTTAAGCGTGCACAGCATTACTCGATGTCAGCTGAGGCAAAACGAGCTTAGAACTGAGCACATCCTGAAAGTGTTTGTCTGGCTCAGTCAGTGATCCGGGCAAGGAAATGGAAAGGAAAGGAAATTTTGCAGCTGGAAATCCAGGCAGGAGTGACCAGTGCCCATTTTCCCTGTAATCGCTGAAACATCCCCAGCTCGAGTTTCAAAGCAGAACATTTTTATGGGGGGTTAAAAACCAGCGCTGGCCAAGTGGTGAGCAGCTCCCAGATTATCTGTGTTACCTGCAAATGGTAAAACATTTCATGCATTCCTGCTTAAACCGAGCTCAGGACAGTGAGATAACCCTGGGAAACCCGCGGCTGGTGTGTTAATCCCACGTGAAGATTGTCTGCTGCCATGGCCAATAAATGGAGTTATCATTTAGCAGAGGCTGTGGGGGGATCCATGGGCTCTGTGAGATGCTGGATGTGAGAGAATAAAGCAACCTGAGCTCGCTGGGTGACCTTAGATTGTCACCAGGCTCCTCTGCACCAGCCCCACCAGTCCTCCTGCTCCTGACGCTCTCCAGTATTTGTGGCCTTAATTGAGGGACATAACCAAACAAATTTATCATCCCAGCCCATAAAAACGACAGAATTCATACGGTAGCATTCTTCATTCTCTCCAATTTGTTTCCCTGAAATCCCCGCAGCAATTTATTTGCTGAATACGCGAGTTTTCCTCCTTATGAAAATTACAAATTGTTGTCAAGGTTAACGAGTTAATATTCTCATTCAATATTTATTTTATAGGGGGGGAAGGGGGAAGGAAGAAGAGCGGCTGTTCTTACACTTTCTTCCACGGCAAAGTCTGGTTTCTTAATCAATATGACAAGGACACTGTCCTTTGGATAATACCCTGAATCATCGGGACTAAAAAATGAGCTTTATTAATCAACAGCCCCTGATTAATTATTATAAAGTGATGCTCATACATTTCTGTACATTTTAATAATTCCTGCAGAAGGCTAACAATGTCCCCAGTGATTTGAAGGCTTTGGGGTTTGAATTTTTCTAAGCAATGTCACAATAAATAGTCCAAGGGTACTACTGCTCGCTCACTAATCCAGTCTGTTTCAATCCAGCAAATGAGTAAAACCTTCCTTTTCCTATTTCCCATCTATAATTTATCATTTGCATACAAAGTAAGAAGCAGGAATCGGCAGTCTCATCAGTTTTCAAAATATCAAGGGACAACCGGGGTGATTTATGGCAGGCTGTATTATCTAGATCATGTAACCCGAATATTTCTGTAAAAACAGACCCACGAAATCCCCCAATGGGTGTCTGGCTGGCAGATAAATGCGATGAAGGTCACTGGGATGGAGAACTCGGTGCAGGCCTGAGTGGCCATTCGGCTTTTCCTTGCAGGGGAATATCCCATGCTGATAAGAGCCATCCCCACTGACAATTCCTGGGGCTGCAGATCCCCCTTTCGGAGGCTCCCTCAGCCGCCAGAGCACACGGGCTGCGTGTTTGCTACCAGCGAGATGAAAAATGTGCCACCTGTTCCTTCTGTTTGCAGGGCCCTTGTGCGGGCACAACCTTGCTGAAAGGAGCAGATGCATCCTCTCAGCCAGGGATGCAGCCCCAGACTGCGCCTGGACAGGTGACCACAGCTGGGGAGCCTTTGCGTGGGAGCTCCACAGGGCAGCGATGCTCCCCAGCCACGGGGCTGTGGCAGATTAATTGACAAATTAGCGTGAATTTATTGAAATTGGGGGAGTTTGAGAATGGCCAGGCACAAAGCCTTGTCCAGCGGTGGTTCTGAGCTGTTTGTTCTTTGTATCAGCCGTGTCCCAGCCTGGCTTTCTGTTCCTGTGCTCAGAGGATGCTCCTGAAGCACCTTTGTGTCCGTGACAAATGACATCAGACCTCCAAAGGCAGCAGCCTCTCGTGGCTGTGGTTTAAAATAACGTGTTTGCATTGTAAAAAAAAAAAACTTCAGTGGCCTTTTCCCAACCTTCCTGCCATGAATGTTTTAATTACCCATCAGAGCACCGGTCCCTCCAAGGCCGGGTCCCAGGAATTTTTCACAAGGAGGTGTCACAATCTGTGCGACCGTAACCCACAGGTTGTTGGGGTTTATCTTCTTGATTTCTGCTCTCATTCCAAGATGCCAATAATGAGTTCTCTGTTCGTTTTATTAATTCGAGGCACTGGACAAAATGTCACTGCTGTAGGATGCTCCGCAGCGAGCAGCCCTGCTGCATTTTGCCCTCCAGAAACGCGGGTTCTGATCACAGATAAGGAAAATGAGATTAGGATGTTAGCTTTCTCAAGAGATAACAGCAGTCTAGGTCATAAAACTACCATATGGCAGATTTGGCAGTCTTTCCAGAGGTCCATGGTTTAATTATCACAAAGATAGATTCAGCTCCCCACTTGCAAATGCCTGGGTCCTCCCGTGGCAAGGGCTGGCGATGCAATTAAGGGGAGAGCAGAGTTTGCTTGGCTGCAGCAGAAATGACCTTACTGTGGCCAGCACTGTCACTTCCTAACATTTCACTCATGATTAAGTTTATCATTTCAAACAAACAACATAAAATGTCAGGTCTCTGGTCTGTTTAACGTGTGGGAGGAGGGGCAGGGAGGGTAGGGAAGCAGAAAGCAGGACTGAGCCAAGCTGGAGAGCTTTTGCTCTGAAAAGAGATTCAAAGTTGACAACTCCATCAGAGGACAGGGATATCTCTGCAGGCAGAGTTTGCTGTCGTGGGCAAGTCCTTTTGTTTCTTGCATTAAATGCTTTGGTGCTGCCTGTGTTTGCAGCCTTTTTTAACCTGCCACCCTCGATTCTCACACAGCCCCTGGTGTGTTCTGGTTTTCTGCTGTCCCTCGTGCTTCCCTGTGAGCACTGGTACACAGCCACCATGGAGAGGAAGAGCTATCTGCAGGAAAAGCAGGATTTCATCTGGTTGGGACAGCTTTGGGCTGGTTTGCTGTGAGGCTGCTCACACAGTGCCCTGGTCAGCACAGATCAGCAGCAGAGGTTGGTGAGGGTGGTGTCCATCAGCCTGGAATTGAACTGGGGCTGTAAAATTGCCATTTCCCAGAGAAGCCTCTCACTTTGCTGAGGATGTGCAGTGGGATAGCAGTGAGATGACAACTGTCCTCATCAAACAGAGAACAACTTGTAAAAAGTGTCCTCAGATGGATCAACAGTGCACTGAAAGCAAATTCACTGGAGTTCCTCATGTCCAGGAAACTTTGGGATTGCAAGGCTGAAGTCACAAGTTAATTTAACTCACTGGCAACTAAGAAAATAGTCTTGTCTTACATATACAGATATATCATCTCATAACAATGAGAATTCCTTTTGGAACACCATCAGGGTGCAGGTTGATCTCCAAGGTTTTGGAGAGGGAAGGATGCACCCACCCCAAAAGGTCTGTTCCTACTCAGGAGCATGAAAGCGTTTCTGAAGCTAACCAATATTCAATGAGATCATAAAATATTGCATTGTAGGAAGTGATAATGGTTAAACAGTGAACCTGTGGGTGTAGGGGAAGATTCTTGGAGTTAAAATCTCACCCTCCCAAAGCTGCTGGAGGTTGTGCTCAGTCTGGTGTTGGCTGAGCACCTCCATGGCTGTTGTTGTTTTTAACTCCTGCAGGGTCTGAGAGTCCTGAGCTGTAGTGACAGCTCCACTTTCCCCAGGCCTTGGCTAATTTTATGCAAACCCTTGGAGAGCGAGTTCAGTTCACAGGCATGTTCATGTCCAATTAAAAAGTAATAGATCTGAAGCACATCTAACAAATCAAAAGAATGGAATACTGTCAAAGCCAAGAATTAAAATCCAGCCACACAGGCCACCAGGCTTCACGAGACTATAAAAAATCATCTTTAATATATATTTAATTTCTGAATCTTTACAATGAGAAAAACATATTGAAATCCCCCCTCACTCTAGCCAAGGCTATGTAAAAATATCACTTTTCATTATTAGGGTTTTTTTAAAATATTCAGGGGCTTCCTAAAGCTGGGATTTTAACAAATACAACAAATTGTATGAGACACCTGATGGGATTGAGAGTGAGCATCAAACAGTGTGAGGAGTCAGTAAATTGTGCCTCACCTGCTCTCTCAACTGCTGCTGAGGAGAGGGAATTTTAGGGGCTGGAGAAGGGAGCTCCTGATTGTTCCTGGCTGTTCATTTTCAGGGATAAAATATGAAACATCAGCTGGCCAGAAACTCTGTGGAATTTTAATTACGAGCTCTGCTCACAGTTATTCGTATTTTTAATGCACCAGGTTTTAAGAGATGTGTCCAGGCCAAGATGAATTAGGTGGGACACGAGGATAAAATAAGAAGATGGTTCCTATCAAAGCCAAGCCTTCTATTTCTTTTTTCTTCCACCAAAGCACCTGTACAGCCAAAGCAGCAATGCAGATGCAGCTCCTACAGCTGGAAATCTTCTCTCACCCCTATTTATAATGCCCCCAGTTCTCTATTTCCTTATGAAGTCAGCAAAGGCCAAAAAATTCATAAAAAATTTAGTGGCGAGCGAGATAGCGTTACTGCTTTTAAGTAAAGTCTATGAAAGGAGCATGGGATCAGCATGAAAATAAATCAGGCTAAATTTAAATCTTTGGACACTAAAAACTGAGACTCCTGGAAAAGTGGAGAGAAGATTTATTGATGTGGAGAACTGCAAGGAGAGACCCATCAGCACCCAAGTGGGGGAAGCAGAGGTGGGGTAGGGAAAAAAATGTTCTGTGTGAGGGCTGGAAGAGAAACACCACGGAGTTCTTTGGTGGATAATCCAGGAATTTCCAGTAAACTCAAGGATAACCTGACTTTTGTCCTGGAACTCGTGAATTGTTGAGTGTGGCCCCTCAGTTGATTCCAGTGGGGAGACAGCAGTGTTTTATTGCTTAAATAAGAACAAGGAAATAAAGGAAAGGGTCCTGCCTGTGTAAGGGCTCTGAGAACTGCCAGGTATGGTCACGGGCAAGGACATTTTGGAATGAATAAATGTGATTTTTTATCATTTGCACACTGAACCACGTGCTCAAACCAACCCCTGGTGCCTTGCTTTGACTCTGGAAGCCTGAAAAGTTCCCATTTCTGCCCTGCTGCCCTCTGTGTGCTCTTGATGGGACACTTTTCCCCCTCATTAGAGTTGCTAATTGGCTCCAGCCTCTGTCTCTCACCTCTGTAGGACCCAGTTGCTGCAGGTGTTGGTGTAGGATGGGCCAAAGGAGGGAAAACTCCCTGGAAGAGGCATTAATTGGGATGGAAGGGAGAGGGGGTGGGAGAGAATCACAGCTCGGAAAGGTTTTCAATTCTTATGTGTCAGAATCTCCTAATTCAAACCCAAATGGGAATCCACCATTCCGGGGGATTCACACAGCTCCAGGTAAACAACTAATGAGCAGCCTGCCAGCTTCATTTTTATCAAGAGCCCTCAGAGATTCCGCTGTGCCATTTCATAAAATATGCAGATGATAGTGGAGGGAGAATAGCAAAGGCTTTGAAAATGATTCACACAACCTAAAAATGATGTTGAAAAGGGAGGAATTAAATATTCACAAAGTGTGAGAAATTAAGGCATATTAACTGTTAGAATGTGGAAATGAAGTGACTAACATGCGCAGAGCTGATGAGAACTGGATGATTACAGATCTGTCAAAAGTTTCTAATTCTGACACAGTGTGATGTCGAGGTGCTGCTTGGCTGGTGAGGGCAGGAAAAAAATGAGGTGTGGGACAAGAAATGCAAAGGTGCCAGATCAGAGCCAGGGCGGGCAGACAGCGCCGTGATTAACACCGGGCTCAGTCCTGGAGCAAGGGTGAGCTTCCAGCTTGCAAAACGAATACTAATGATGGTTACAAACAGAACACGAGGGGCTGGATACAGCAGATCCAGGAGGGGTGCTCTAATGAGTTCGTCAAGGGAAAAAAAAAAATTAAAAAGCCACCTAGGGCCAAATTTGTCTCACTGCTGAGTTCTGGCTTGCACCAGGGATGGGTTTGACCCTTGGGAGATGAGAGTTGGAAGTTTTGCTCTCCTGTAATTAATCTGGGGTTTGGTTTATCTGCTGTTGCAGTTTTGCTAGAGCGGAGGAAAGGCGGATGGATTCGTGCAGGGGTGGTGCAAAAGAATGAAGAGTGATCATTTTAAAAAGAAGCTTGGAGTGTCCACAGCAGGCGAAGTTGTTCTGGCAGGGCAGGGGCATCGTTCCACCTTCCTGGAGGGCAATCCCCCACCTGGGAGCACAGAGCTGGGGGTTTTTCCTGGGAATCCCACTCCCATCTGTGTCCCCAGGGCAGGTCTCTGGGGCTGGAATCTCTCCAGAGTTGTGCCAGCACCTCCTTCTCACCCCAGCTGTGCTTGGAGTGAGTCTGGAGCCCTTTTTTGTCTTTCTGGGGAGCACTGGGCTGTCCTGTCCGTGTGGAAATGGATCAGCTCCAGCGAGGAGTTGGGTGTGATGGCTTTCCCTTGGGTTGCCCAAAGGAGCAGTGATTTGGGAGCTGAGTTTTTGTGCCCTCCCTGGCCCCTGAGCTCTCTGGAACAGCAGACACTGAAAGCTCTGCTCGGGTCTCTGCAGGAATCTCTGGGGGATGATTAATATTTTCCCTTTTTTCATGGGAAAAAAAAAATCCCTGCAAATTCTCTCAGCCTGAGCTGCAGACACCAGCGTGCAGAGCTGAGGTGTGTGTGCAGCCAGGGATCTGGGAATCCAGTGGGAATTACACCCTGTAGTATCCTGTGAGTAACTCCTCACTGGATTGCCATGATGGGCACTGAATGCACCGAGGGCACTCAGCAAATAAACATTATTTTGATCACAGCCACATCAACAGCACCTCGATACCTTCCAGAGACAAAAGGAACTTGAGATAATAAAAATAAAAACCCCAAAGTGATCTGTGCGTGCCAGAGAGAGGGGGCACCGTGGATGTGTTCTGCATCCCTGATTTTTTGGAGAGCCTGTGCTGTGCTCACGATCAAGAGACAAACAGAAACTCAAAGGTCACAAAAAGCCTGAGCCTGGTGAGGTGGATGTGCTGGATATATTAGGTATGTAAAGCAATATTGTGGCCCATCCAAACTAGAATTAGTGGTAATTATTATATAATATGTAATGATGGGATTTAAATGGCTAACACATTTTCTCTGCTGAGATCATTTAGACATGATTCATATAAATGATTAAATTAATAGATCTTCCTCTTTTAAGACTGCTAGGCAGCTTAAACTAAATTTCTCAACAGAGAGTGATCCTCGTGAAATAATATTAATAGAAAATGGAGGAAGAATTTCTGAGAAGTGGGTAAATACATTATGGAGTTTGAGGAAACTTCCATAGACATCTTTGCTGACCAAAATACTTCCCAGATTTAAATATTCTCTAGAAATAACCCATCAAGGACTTTGGAAGGTGAAAGAACAACAATCCTAACTTTCCTTGAAAGAAAAGAATGGAGAAATGTGCTGGAAGAAGGGGACTTAAAGGATCACTGTCTACTTAGTTTAGGCTTCAACATCAGGCTTTTCATAACACTAAATGGTTTTACAGAGCCTGATGTGAACAGAAATGTTTTTCTTGTTCCTTTTCTGAATCAGATTTCAGCAGAAGTCCCCTCACTGCCCCCCCATCCCCAGCAGAGCCCTGTGCAGTGCTGTGGGGTCACACACGGCAGCCCTGGGCTCACTGCTGAGAGCAAGGACAGGGGAATGAGTGTGGCTGGGAGTTTTGAACAAACCAGGGAGCTGAGTGTCCAAATCTGAGAGAAAATTTCAGCCTGGAAGTGCAAACAGCCAGGGCTGGCTGGAGCTCTGAGGGATCTGGGATGGGGGAAGGTGTCCCTGCCCCTGGCAGGGGTGGAATGGGATGAGGGTGGAGTGGGATGAGAGTGGAATGGGATGAGGGTGGAGTGGGATGAGGGTTCAATAGGATGAGCCACCCTTGATCCCTGTTCACCCCTTTCCCATCCTGTCCCTGGTTCACAGCTCTCTGTGAGGCTGAGCCCTTGCTCCTCAGGGTTTTTATGGGGTTTGGGGTGCTGCAGTCACACCCTGGCCTCCCCAGAGGTCCCACAGTAGAGGGGACACACAATTCCATGGGTTGGTTTCCGTGCTGCTTGGGCACCAACCCCAAAGAGATGTGGTGAGGATCTCCTGGAGCCACCAGAGCTCTCCTGCAGGTTTGTCCTGCCCAGGCAGAGAAGGGGGGAGCTGAGACCTCCCAGGCTCAGGTTTAACCCCAGATTTTCTCCACATCTGCTCCCTTTGTCAGTCACAATCAGGAGGGCCAGAGGTGTTTGCTGTGTGCCCAGGGCCCTGCAGGGACAGCCCTGGCAGCTCCCAGCCCTCTGCCTGCTCACACCGAGCATTTGATGGGCTGGCAGTGCCTTGGAGTACTCCAAGGAAGGCATCATATTTATTTTAGTGCAGCTCTGTGTAGCAGTGCTACCACACCAGAAAGAATTTCAGAAATCATAGTTCGTCTTTGGGAGGAAAAAAAAAAAAGAAGCTTTTTTTCCCTACTTCTTGGGAGAGTGCATATGGTAATTTGGATAGTTCTGTCCCAGAGGGTTACCCAAGTGCTGCACACCCAGTGGCCTTGCTATTTTTGTTGTCAAATTCATCTTCCTCTCTCTTATCCTAAATATTCCCCTTTTCTGCTTGGAAGGTTAAAAATACCTGGAGCTGTGAGTCTGGCCTATTTACTACAGAATTCCTGAGTCATGCACTACACTGGAGTCTGAAATATCACAGGGTATTATTCACTGAGAGCTCAGCAAAACGATGGCAAGATCTGCCCTCCAAGGCTTGAGATTCCAAATCCGAGTGCTTTGGGGAGCTGCTGATCCAGCTCTGCCCTCCAGGAATGAGTGCAGGAGGAACAAATTGCAGGAGGAACAAATTGCAGGAGGAATAAAATGCAGGAGGAATAAAATGCAGAAGGAAAGTGCCACGAGGCTCTGATGAGTTTACCAACCTTTCTCCTGCTCCCAGCTGGAGGGGGCCCTTCCCAAGGAAGGGCTGTGTTGTTAACATCAGCCCTGGAGCTGCCCTGGTGTCCATTGATGGTTTCTGCAGATCCCAGGCTCTGCTGCTGCCTCTGCCCAGCCCTGGGTGACACAAAGCACTGCTGGGATGGCTCAGATCCCTCAGTGCCTCTGCGGGATGGGATGGGATGGGATGGGATGGGATGGGATGGGATGGGATGGGATGGGATGGGATGGGATGGGATGGGATGGGATGGGATAAGCAGACCAGGGCTATGCTGGGATGGCTCAGATTCCTCAGTGCCTCTGCAGGATGGGATGGGATGGGATGGGATAAGCAGACCAGGGCTCAGGAATTTGGGCTGTGCCAAACACAGTTTTCCCACTGCAGGAGGGGCAGGAGCTCTCTCTAAGTGGGCATTTGGAGATGGATCAGTTGGAATTCCCTTGGCTGGGGCTCTGTGTGATGGATTAAGCTCTGTTTCATATCTTATTATCCTTTATTTACCTCAGAGTATTGAGATTTCTGGAAATCACTGGCTGTCCTTGCACATCCATAAAGCAGAGCACAGAGAAACTTTGGGAAGTGTTTTAGCTGAACCTCCAACAGTCCAGAAAGGCTCCAACAGTCTGTGAAAAATGATGAACAAGTCCTGACTCCTGATCCAGACACGTGGCTCTGGGATTTAACCACTCCACTGATGATGATCCCACGTTTAAAAAACCTTTCTAGTTTTTCTTCCTGGTTTGTCACCTCCTAGTGTGCTTGCCATGGAAGAAAATACCTGTGAATATCTGCTTCCAGGGAGACAAAATCAGATTTCTTTGAATAGCTGCACCCTGGGTGCAGTTTTTTGAGCTCCCTGAAAAATAATTCTGCATGGGCACGTGGCAAAACATAAGTTTTTCTGGATAAGAAGAACAGTTCAATATAACTTTTTAATAATATTACCTGAGCAAAATATTTATGCTTTTTTTTTTTTTTTTAAGTACAAGCTTTGGCATTTCATGCAGCTCCTCTCACTAATATTCAGAGCAAGATGAAAGAGCTCTACTTGCACTTGTGTGAGTCAAAGGGGTCAATCTGGGTTTTCCAGAGGATTGTTGGCAGCTCTTTGTTAATCCACCTGGAATTCCCAGCTCCTGGAGGATGGGATGGGGCACAGCAGGCACAGGGAGCAATCCGGGTTTCTGTTCTGGGGTTTGCCCCCTCCCTGCTGACCTGGGCTGGTTCATACAAGCTCCCCGTGCCCTTTCATCCTCCCCTGGAAAATGAGGATATTGACATTTACATTTCTTTATAAAGTGCTTTTAGATCTATGGAGGAAAAGTGCTAAGTAAACCAAAACTCTCAATTAAATTAATTGGCGAGAAGGAGCCGGGTCAGTGTTACAGCAAGGTTCATTTCCACACTTCTTAATTTCCTTGGTCTGGTGTCTCCAACCCTATTTATAGCTGGAATTGCTGCTCTCTCCTTTCACCTGGAGCAATCTTGGGTGGATTTTATCCCTTTTCCCACACAGATACAGGAGCTGGACTGAGGGCACCCAGTCTTGAGTTTTCTTGGTACAAAGTCCTTGTACAAATGCGTCACCCTTAAAAAATACTTTTAAAATCCAAGGAAGTAGCTCTGGCACTGCAGCAGATTTCACACTCAGAGAATAAATTATGAAGTTCACAGAAGGAGAGTGAATGTTTGAGCTGTGCTGATGGAGAAGGAAATAGTGAATGTTTTTCTCTTCGTGACCTCTCAAGGTCAAAATTAGATTATTGGGGTGCAAACCCACCTCCTCCCCTGGTTCACAGGATCATTTGGGGTGGAAAAACCCTCCAGGGTCATCAAATCCAAGCTGTTTCTGATCCCCACCCTGTCCCCAGCCCGGAGCCCTGAGTGCCACCTCCAGGAATTCCTTGGACACCTCCAGGGATGGGCACTCCAACCCTCCCTGGGCAGCCCCCTCAATGCCTGACCACCCTTTCCATGAAAAAAAAACTCTTCTCCAACTGCAGAATGAACTGCTACATCTGCAAAAAAATCCATATTTAAACTTGTTCCTGGCCCATATGGTTCCTCTGGTAATTCTCCACTAAAGGCCACCATTTGTGTGCAGCAGGGATTGGAAAAATCCTGGGATTCTCATCTTGTCAGGGGTTATTTTAATCACCTGAAGGTTGTTGTGTTCTTCTAGGAGGTTTTTTTTTTATTTATATCTATTGGTTTTGCACATCTCACTCCATAACAGCAAGAGAACAGATTATGCAGAGGAGCTGGGTTTGTTTGCAGAATTTTGGGAACAGATGCAACCCGGGAGCTGTGATCCCCGCACAGCCCAGAGATCAGAAGCAATAAGAGGCCTCTGAATTATCTCTCTTCTGTTCACAAAGCTTGAAGTTAATCTGCCAGGCTGCCTTAGAGCTGGGACTGTGGAGAACAAAACCCCAAATATCAGATCTGTGTCCTTGGGGGAGTTGGTGCTTGGAGAACGAGGGAAGGAGGGCAGGCACCCTTCAACCAGGGCTGGCCAGGTGCTCTTCAAGGCGTCTCAACACAGGGAAATTTTGGCTATGTGTCGAAATATTTAACTAGAAGAAGAATATTTTAATGTAAAATATTGCAATTAAAATATTTAGCCTAAATATGTGGATTTAAGCTGTAAAATTAGGCTATAAAAAGGGTGGTTGCTGTCTGCCCAGTGTTCTCCTCACCATTTATGATTTCCTGGGTGGATGGGATGAGTGTAGACCTATCTTAGATATTTGATTTTTTTAGTTAAGGAATGTCCAAATACAGGGTTTCCCCCTGAAAAAGATGCTAAGTGCTGCACTGCCCATTTTTGCCTGCTTTTAGTCCTCCAGAGTTTTATCCACAGACAGGAAACAGCCTGGGACATCACGAATTTTATTCATGTACAAGTTTTGATGGATAGGAAAGTAATTAATGTTCACACCGTTTTAATTGATGTGTTGATATTTAAGCCTGGGTGCTTTTAGCATCGCTGTCCCCCAGCTGTGCTGAGAGGGGCATGTCAGACAAACAGGGAGCAAATTTTGGGGCACGACCACGAAGAGTGAGACAACAGCCTTTGTGTTGCTAAAGACAAGGAGGGCTGCAGGAAGGAAAAAAAAAATCAGTGCAGAAAAAGATTTTATTTTAATTATTTGAAGTAAAATTAATCGATCTTTTGAGCTCACGAGTTTGTATGGTTTCTTCTAAATGTCCTCTGTTGTCCCTCTGCTTTGCAAGTGGGTCAGCTGGACAATGGGAAAGCTCAGGCAGGGAGGGCTGTCCCAGGAGGAGATTTTTAGGTTAATAAGCCAAGATGGAGCAGTAAAAGAAAAGGAAAAAAAAAAAAGAAAGGAAAAATGAGAAATCTGAGAGAAAAATGAGTGTGGAAACCACGAGTCCCACGTGGTGTGTCAGAGGCTGGGATTGTGGGTGTGCAGTTTGAATAGAAGTGTGTGATCTCACAGGGTGCAAAACTCAGAGTTTAAGGGTTTAGAATACAGGAATAGAGATAAAGCAAGGTGGAGGATTTAGGGCAGAGGCTGAGTCCTTCTCTTTCACCTTCTTTGCCATGGGTCTGGGTGGTGTTTTGTAATTGGGTAGAAAAATCCGCATTGCAGGCCAGGGGTGGTTGGTTATTGAGTTAAAAGTAAAAATAATTGAGGTGTCATTTCTCAACTGGAGAATTTATCCTTAAAAAGTCTTGTAGAGAGAGAGATGGGGGCCATTTTTACCTTGTTAGTTAGAAGTGCTGTAGAACTCATAGTCTGTGAGACTGTAATATAGATAACAATTAATAAACATCTGAATCCAAACAAGAAATACCAACTCGAGCATTTAATCCCAATTCTGGCCAAAAAAAAAGAAGGTAAAAGAGACAATGGTCCAGAAACTTCCCCTGTTCCTTTTGCCATGTGAGTCCCCCTGGAAGTGCTGGTGCTCTCATCACTGAGTGTTTATTCCACCCCTCTCTGCTAGCAGACAGAATCCATCTCCAAGGAAAACTGGAGCTGTTTCATTGTGTCTGGAAGAGCCCTGGTGTTGTTCTGTCAGCCGAGATTGTCTCCCAAAAGAAAGAACCGCTCAGGATTTTGTTACCTCTCTCTAGTAAAACACACACCAGCAATTTCCTCACAATGGAGCTGCTGCCAGGGTTTCTGCTTGGAAAAACAGGGTATTAATTACCTGCCGGCTCTCGGGAGGGGCGGGAACCCTTTGGATACACCCTCTGGAGGAATTCGTGCGGGTTCCGATGCCCTCAGCAGGATTCTCACACGGATCCCAGCACCGGCAGAGGAAAAAGGATGAAAGCTTTGAGCTTTCACTGGGTGTCAGAGCCTGTCCTGCTCACTGGAGTACAGCACTCGGAACCCAAGGCAGTAGTAAGGCTGTAGTAACTGGGGGTGCACAGGGATTTTGGGGCTGAAAGGAGCTTTGGGTATCGCAGGAGGGTGAGCAAGGCAGGCTGAGCAGCGCACCAGACGTTCCCCAGCAGAGTCAGACTCCTAAGGGCCTCCAACCTATTTAAAAAGGATCATCACTCATCAGCACCATCATCATTATCTGCTGGATCGGGAGGAGGAGGAGGAGGGCAGTGATAATCAGCAGGAGATGATCAGCGCCTTATCACCCAGATCCTTCATTTTGGTGCTCAAACTGCAGGATTCTTTCGGGGAGAGATAATTCATATTTTATCATTAAAAGTGCTGATCATAACCTCGTTAATAGATGGCCACTGCTAGCACACACACACACACAAAAAGCTAACGTGATGAAAAGCGAGGCTTCTATTGAATTAGTTGGAGTAGTTCATCTCCACATCCCTCCCTCCCGTGCCATCACAGACACTGCTGGTGCGTGGCACACAAAATCCATAAACTCTTTCCAGGAATACAAAAGCCTCCTCTATGATGTTGATAAGAAACAGGACAGTCACTCTCCCCTGACATATTTGTTCTTTAAAAACAAATCAATGGCGCGGGGATTTGGCACCTGAATGCAGAACAACGGCTTGATGAGGCAAAGATTGTCTTCATTAAGGACATTAATATTCATAGAGAGTAGAAAATCTGACACAAGAGAGGACTCACTAACCTTTTCTCATATTAGATTTTTACTTCTTAACACAATTACAGTCCGGCAATGACTTAATTAATGCTGCTTTTTGTCAGACTGCTTTAAAGAGCTGTCAATTTGGTCCTGCAGAGGCTGTCAGGGAAAGAGAAAGACAGTCATCTAGGCTAAAAAGACACAGGAAGAAATTCAAACACTTAATAACATTCAAAGTGCTATGCAAAGTCACAGATCAACCTGTATTAAGGAGAGTTTTTGTCTCTCCTCTCCTCGCTCTTATGCTGATATTTTCCAGGTAGAGTGGGGACTGCCGCCCCCTCTGATTCACAGCGCAGGGGGGGAAGGAGGGCTCAGCAAAGCCAGGATATTTTAATTTCAGAGCAGCAGGGTTATCTGCTGTCCTCTGTGGGGAGCAGGGAACCACCCCGGCAATCCTCAGGAAGCGCTGCCAGCAGAGGCTGCAGCTGCAGGAAGGTTGGAGCTGCTCCATCTTCTGCTTCTCCATCAGCCTCCAGCAGCCAGGGAAACGATGGGAGAATCCCCCCTGTGAGGCTGGAGGGCTCCGTGGGGTTTTTAAGGCTTTTGTAAAGTTGGTTTAAGGCCCCTTCCTAACCCCGGTGAGCAGGAACTCGTCAAGGTGCAGGAATTCACCTGCTTGCAGTCGCTGGGCCTGGTTCTAAACAGCTCCACAGGGAAATATTTCATCATTTTTTGACCGCTGTGAAAATGAGCATGTGGTGCTGGAACGTGAGCTCTGCTTAGATTTTAATTATTTTTTAATCTAAGAAACATATAAATATATAAGTACATAAATTATATAAATAAATATATGTTATATATTTTTATATAAATGTATAAATATAAAAACATAAATATATACATCGTATATAAATAGGCAAATATCTAAATAAACGATAAATATGTATTATAAAATATATCTATTTTTATAAATATATAAATACAAATATATTTTATTGACACCTTTAAAGTGCAATATAAAAAAATATTTCATTTCATCTTTATTAAAATCCACGTTAGATTAGAAAAGGCTCACAATCTGCTTTTGGCAGCTGTTTAGAATCACAGGATATCTCAGATTGGACGATGGAGTCCAGTTCCCTGCTGCTCACAGCAGATCCTTCCCCAGGTGAGCCCTCACACAGAACACACCCCTGAACCTCCTTTCACAATGGTCATTTCCTAATTCAGCCCAAACTCTCCTGCTTGGTTCAGCTCCTCGTTCGATAATGCAACCTGGGAAGGGAGAGCTTTTGTAGAGACAGAAATGAGTCAACTTTTCAGCTATTTACCTTGTAAGCTGCTTACGAGGCTCAGACTTTCCTCTGAAAGCCTCGTGTAAAAAAAAAATCTTGTCTTATTTCTGAGAACACAGACAATTGACCCAAAGTTTCACTGTTTGGAATATTTCACTTTGCGTGTGTGTGTGTGTGAAGTGGGGCCACACCTACAAGAAATGTGTCTGCCTCCCAAAAAAAAAAAAATCAGGCAAACATGGAGAGCACCTGAGCTCTGGATGTTGTGAGGATGTGTTTTCCTCCCTGGGGAAATGTTATTTGCTTTGCAGAGTGGAGTCCTGGAAGATTTGGACAGAAGTGAGTTATGCAGTCTCAATATGATTGAAGAACTATCTTGTTGACAAGTGCAGAATTATAGATTGGAACCCATTAGCTAAAAGGGCTCACAAACATTTGAATAATGGCCCTCACATTTTTTCCATTGGCCTATCAAACAAAGAATCCAATAGGAAAAAACCTCTTAGGATCTTGGAGTTGCAATTGAAAGAGACTGAATTAAATGTCCTTGCACTATAGATAAGAAAGCTTTTTCTTTTTTATCTCCTGCTAGAAAGGGGAGCTTTGGTCTATGCTTCTACACTTAGAGCTGTGTATTTTTGGCAGCTGAAAAGAGTGTGAGTATTTTGTCATAAACACAAATGCCTTCTGCTCCAATCCACGAGGAAAGCCATCAGATTAATTTGGTATCAGAGGCAGAGCCGGAGGGAGCAGGGCTTCCAGTGAGCAGGGCAGGGCAGGCCCTGTGCAGACAGGCAGGGCTCCCCTGAATTCCGATGGAATCCCTCTGAATTCCGATGGAATCCCTCTGAATTCCGATGGAATCCCTCTGAATTCCGATGGAATCCCTCTGAATTCTGATGGAATCCTTCTGAATTCTGATGGAATCCCTCTGAATTCTAATGGAATCCATCTGAATTCTGATGGAACCCCTCTGAATTCCGATGGAATCCCTTGAATTCCGATGGAATCCCTTGAATTCCGATGGAATCCAGCTCCCTGTGCCATGGAACCCCTGCTCACACCTGGAGTGCTTCACCTGCTCCCTTTGCCACGTTCCAAAGCTGGTTTATCCCAAATACATCTCAGAGCCAGGCTTGATCTGGTGCTGTAGGTGGGGGCTGCAGGTGAGAACTTCAGCAGAGTTAATGAGTGTGTAATTAGCAACTGCTTCCTGCAGGAGGGGATTTATCCCATCAGAAATACTCTGAGCTGGGAGGGAACCACAAAGATCATCCAGTGCAACAGAGACCCCAAAATTCCACCCTGGGCATCCCTGGCTCCTGTCCCTGCACCACCAGAGCAGAAACTGGAGCTGCCCCTCTCCAGGAATGTCATGAGGAGCTCTCCTCAGTCTCTTAAATTCCTCCAGGGCGTTATAACCTCCTCCTGTAGGTGCCACATCAATATTTCTGAAATGAAGCCAAATAATTTTTTTTAAATTTGGGGATTTGAGGTTAGCTCAGCAGCTCCAATCCATCCCATTCCACACAGATGGGGAATTGCTGCTGCGCCAAGCAGAGCCGAAGGCAGCGGGGAGGGAGAAATCTTGTTGATTTTTCTTTTCTTTTTTTTCGAGTCTCTTTCCTCATCTTTTGAGTTCTTCTCCTCATCTTGCAGATCTTTTGTGGGTGAGCCAAATGTAATCAGGTTTGGCTCACTCGGAGGAATTAGGATGACTGCAAAGTATGCCAGATTTCAAAACAATTTCTAACAGTTTCTGTGATACTGTGTAAGCAACTGAAAATTGACATGTTGTGTTGTGCCCAAGTCAGCCAACTGCTGTCACTGAATAATTAGATTCTCTAGAAGAAGAGAAAGGTTTTTTTGTTGTTTTTCTTCTGAACAGAATTATTAGAAAATAATGTAGCAGCTATTTTATATAGGGATAGACTCAAATTATTCTGCTCTTAAGAGCAGATTTTTAAAAATAGTTTGCATCTGGGCCCCCAACGTGTCTTTCATGTATTTTTATATGTAAGAGTATAAATAAGTTGTTTGGGCATTTTTATGCCAATATGTGTAGTACTTGCACATGGAGAAGTCATCGTTGCAGATGGTTTAATATTGTTTTTCCTAATAGGAATTAATTATTCTCTTTAATTCTTTTTATTTCATATGGCACATCAATTCTACAAATTGAGTTCTAATATCAGACATAGGTCATGATCTAATTATAGCTGGATCTGTCAGGGAGTTATGATATTTGTGGGATAGATTTAGTGCCTGATTCCCCAGGAACTTCTGCCTCTGCCAAGTTCTGCTTTTCCCTCCTGAGCTGGGGAGAGCTGAACAGAGCAGCTCTGCTCTGCTGGCCTTTGTCCCTCCGATTCCCTGCTGGAATAACACGGCCAGGAGACACAGGGCAGGAATCCTGGCCCTGGAGATCCACTCCCAGTCAATTCCCAATCCTCTGGAAGAGCTAAATCCAGTCCCAATCTCATTCCCAACCCTCTGGAAATGCTGATCCAGTCTCATTCCCAACCCTCTGGAAATGCTAAATCCACTCCCAGTCAATTCCCAACCTTCTGGAAGTGCTGATCCTGTCTGGAGGGGAGATCTGGAGCAGATCCTCATGGAATTCTGCTGCTTTGCATCAGCTGCAGATTTGGAAGGGGGCTGCAGAGACTCAGTTAAAATTTCACATTTCAGCAACTGCAATGAAATTGGAATAAATGAACACACAGGGTTGTTTTTTTTTTCTCATTTTTCCTGACCTGTCTTGTTGCTTCTTTCGGTGATTCGACCAAAAAGCAGCACAACTTTAAAACTTATTTTATTTTTATCTTACTCCAAGACTTATCTGATAGCACCTTCTCATATATCCTTTCCAACTGAAGGGCCCCTTCTAATTTATTGCTTCTCAGAAGGGCCCAGAGTAATTCCTAAAGCAATAGAAACTCTAATTTTACCAATATTTTTAACGACAACAAAGCCCAGTGCAAAAACTGACATGACAGCAATTAATGGAAAATATTTTTATTCTGAAGGTGTTTTTTTCTATTGGTCTAACTCTTGACAGAGACACCTCAGACTGTAAATATTTCACAAGGTGTTGGTAGGGATAAATATTATGTATTTTTGAAGCTTCTACTCCTTTTTTCTCCCATTAAATGCAGCTGCAAGGTTCAGTTAATGGCCCTGGAGAGGCTGGAGATGGGACTCTTGTTTCTCCCCTGAAAATCCTCCTCTTTATTTCTTTAGATCCAGCTCCTCATACTTTGCTGGCACTCTTACAAATGAGAGATAAATAATCAACAGTTTCTCCCAGGGCATCCAAAGCTCCACATAGAAATCTGTATTTAATCCAAGGTTAATGATGGCTTTCCTGCTCTATTGACGGCGGGGAGCACTTCTTGAAGGAGCTCCTACATGGAAAAGTCTCTTTTCAGCGGTTCTTAAACAAAACGAGACTTTAAGTTTAAGATGAGACGGTCAAATCTCATTCTGCCACTCGTAAAAGAGGGAAAAAAAAAAATCAGAATTTTTTCTATTTGTCAGCTGGGGAGAGATTTTTTTTTTTTTTTTCCCAAATTATTTCGTGCCTGCGACATCCCCAGTTTGATTTGGTCTTGCAGGGAGCGGTGCTGCCGCTCTCATTAGTCCTCTGCAGCTCTCCCTTCCCTGGCTGAGGTGGAATCAGCCCTTAAATCACGTGGGAGAGCGGGGCAGGGGGGGGAAAAAAAAAAAAAGAGAAGAAAACAAGGTTTTTTTGAACCCCGCGATGGAAATTTGCCGGCAATTATTCATTATTAGCCGCCTGAAGCGTCGCACCTCGCTCACCTTTGCGGGGATGTCTGAGCATCAGGGTAAACAAGGCGCCGCCGTCTCGTCACAACGCGCTTCCCTCGCCGCGGCGAGGACTTGTCAGAAACAGATTGTGATGTTGACTTCTCAATAAGGGGAAAGAAAAAAAAAAAAAAAGGTGGGGGGGGCCCTAAATTAGACTTCTATAAAAAGAATATTGCATATTTATTTCCGCAATAACGCCGAGGAAAAGCGTTAGTCAAGGAGCAAGCAATTGGGTGAATAAATAAGCTTGTCTTTGTTCTCATCAATTAAGTTATTACATCAGTTGGAAAAGCAGTGAATTATAATACAGATGTTTAATGAAACACTGCTGTGCCTATAAGTCAAACTCCTATTTTGTGGTGTGATTTTGGCTGCATAGTTTTGTGTGTGTTAAACCGTATTTATTAGCTGATACCCATTATTATTTTGAGCAAGGTATAATTCAGTTGTCAGGCTCCAGCTCTGGGAAGGAGATTTAATCAGTGAGAGCCCGCTTTGCTGCTGAGCATAAAACAATGCGGGTTTCATGAAGCAATCACACCAGTGTGAAAAAATGGGATTAATTAGTATTGTACAAGAACAGGCAGCATGCTCATTAAAACCTTGTGAGCTGCCTCTTGATAAACTGCCACTTGATAGGGCCGCATTAATGTGACAAGGCAAAGACTTTATTTCCAAATCCTTTCTGATGATATCTCACTTTTAAGTTACCTGAATCGACTCTCCAAGGCTTTTGGAATACAAAGATCAAAATTGCAGCGAGAGATCCCCCAAGACACCTGGACAAAGGATCCGTGCTCGGATAGCAGAGGCTTCAAAAGACAACTTTTTTTTTTTTTTTTTGAACTCCCATTCCAACATGAATCAATAGCTGTACCACGAGGCAGCTCCAAAGGTGGCAAATTTGCATTTACACTCAGCAGGTTGGGCTGGAACTTATTTGCCGATTAGCAGCTGCCGAATGAATCCCCTCTCATCCTGTGCCCATCAGCTCACCGAGGCCTTCCCTCATCTGTTTGTCAGCCTGATGAAAATTCCTACAGCTCCTCCAGGCTCCCAGGAAAGGGGAGAACAAGGTGGGCACTCCCACCTGAGCATCTGTTTCTGATACTTCAGCTCGGCCACTCAACAACTCCTGGTCGTATTTCTTTTTCCTTTTTTTTTTGTTGTTTTTTTTTTTTAAGGAAATAAGAACTAAAAGTGCCGATCCCTACTAGTGGATTTGTTTCTACACGATAAAACATAATAGGAGACATGCCTGAGTAACAGCAGTAAATGTTGGGGAGGATGTATTTTTTGATCTTGTGCGTTTTCCTTTAGGCAGAATGTTTTATCCCTTCCTGAATTTGTAGTGGTTCTGATGATTTACTTGCACATAATCTTGGCCTTTTTTTTTTTTTTGCCTTTTTTTTTTTTTTTTTTTTTGCTTTTCCTGTTTGAGAATTAGTGGCTCTAATGAAATTACAGCTGAAGCTGTGATAGTTAAGCAGATCTCTCAGCTGTTGGGTGATGCAGAGGTGCTCCAAGATGCTGACTTTCCTTGCAGCTTTAGCTGACACTGTATGTAAGGCAATTGTAATGCAATAGAGTTACCTGTCAGCATATATTTGTAGGTGTGGAAAACGCCACTCAGAGAACACAGATCTCCTATTGCCCGGAGCTTTTTTTTCCCAACTATTTTATTTTTTAAGCAAAAAAACATCTTGTTAAGCCTCGACGCCCCGTTAAAGCAACGCCATGCAGCACCCAGTCAGAGGATTCAGTCACCAATTATGGGATGTTTGCATCTGTAGAGGGGCAATCCCAGCCAGAGCTGCCAGGGAAAGCAGGGACTGGAGGGCAAAGCACCTGAGCTGGCTGCAGGGGGACGAGCAGGACGCTTCACAAAGCGATGAGTTGCAATATTATTAATTTAAGCCCTTAGATTTCATTGTTGTGATGTGGGTTGCATGATGCGATGCAAGGTGACAGCCATTGAATTAACAGAAAATGGGATTCATCTCTTGAAATTTCACACAAAACAGAAGCAGGAGACAGACAAAAAAATAAAAGGGAGATGGATAGACAGACTGATAATGCCACTAATACTTTCAAATTTAAACCGAATGGGGGAGATAATTTTCAACATTAATGGTATTTATCAACAGTGTGATAGCAGGGAGGGGGAATCAACTTCCTCCTCTCCCTCTTTCTCTTTCTCCCTTTCGTCGATTGCTTTGTTGAACAAGTCAGTGAATATTTTACACTTTGTTTCTTTTATTTTAGCAAATGAACTGCCTCGAGCTAATGTAGTGTAAGTGGAAATTTCAAGCACCAATGTCTGCTGCATGATCCAATAATAGGAACCTTCCTTCCCTCCCAGCTCTGTAAGGCAGAGTGTAACAGCAAACTCCCAGCGCCTCCAGGTAGTCACATGCCTGATTTATGATTATAAACTACAGCTCTGGAAGAGGTTACCTGGGTAGTTTAAATCACTGCTTTCCCTCTAATGAACTGGGGTCACAGAGAAAATACTCCATGCAACAGCCTCAGCTGGGTGTTACTCATGCCCTACATCCTGCTCCTCCATGTTTTCAGCTGGGATTAAAAGAGTTTTACCGGGTTTTAATTGTGAATTCCAGTTTGGGAAGCAGTTCTCCTGAACATGAAGAGAGATGAGCTTTCCTGCTCTTGTTTGTTGTTTGTTTTGGTGCAGGTGCCTGTTCCAAATGTGGTGTGGGCAGCAGCAAAAGGGATAAAAAGGAGAAGGTGAAGGCAGACCCCACCCCAGGGGGTGAGAGGAGTTTCCTTGCCCAGGCACAGTGAGCTGAGCTGATGGACTCTCCTTGTCCGAAATCTGTGTCAGACCACGGTACCAGCACCTAAATAGAATTATAACCATGCTGAAGGTGCCTGAGAGATGCAAATACAGGAATGGTCAGGGTGTTGCTGCAGGTGGGAACTGATCCCAGCCTGAGGTCACTGATGTGGGATTCAGGGGACGTGGGGATGGCTGTGTGAGCTCCAGGTACCACTCGTGCAGGGCAGATCCCTGGAAGCCTTACTGACCTTCACAGCAGTGCCATGCTTGTATTTTCACATAAAGAAACTCTTCCCAGGGAACTTTCCTCAGTGGATTCTGCAGGGATGGACTTTTCCTGGCACAGGGCCTGTTAACCAGGTTTTTTTAAAATTATTTGTAACCCTCTCACAGACACCACAACCCAAATTTCTCTTCCTGCTCCCCTCACTGGCTTGGTGGAGTACCAGACATTTCACACACATCACACAAGGATCCTGTCACCCTGTTCCTAAAGCAGCCCATGTTTGGGAACTGGGCAGGGAAAATCCTCCCTGGCAGCAGCTCACACCAGGGCTTGGAGAGGGGTCTCTCCAGTGGTGTTTAGATTTAAATGTATTTAGGAGGAGTTTTAAGCAGAAATGGAGGATTCTTTTAGTAATTTAGTAGGATCTAAATCTGTCAGCCAAAGCTTGAGGTGACATCAGGACCTGGGGCTGGTTCTTGGCTGTTCTTCCACGTCTCAGGTCCAGCTTTGATGGGAGCCATGCAGAATTAAACAATCCCTGGGTTGTTTTATACAGAATTGTTGCTTCTCTGGTTATTCCCTCCTCGTGCCCTGCTGGGTGCTGCTGCCTCCAGGAAATCTGGAGCACTCGCCCCTTTGGAGCAGCTCCCTGTTTTCCATGCTGCCTCTCTGCCTCGTCACCATCATTTTGGATTCTGATCCTGTTCCCCAGCTCACTCCCAAGCTGGTGCTGTCTGCAGGTACAATAAGCATAATGAGGGCACTAATGAAAATATTGAACAGCACCAGCCCTCACTGTGCCCAGCCCCATCCTGCCCATCAACCTTTGAGAAACACTCTGAGGACAGTTTGGGAAGGGATTTTGTACCTGACCTAGGCACAAGGTATCCTCCAGCCAGCAGGGATTTCTCCAAAATCTCCTGCTG
This sequence comes from Brachypodius melanocephalos, assembly GCA_013398615.1. Taxonomy (NCBI): domain Eukaryota; kingdom Metazoa; phylum Chordata; class Aves; order Passeriformes; family Pycnonotidae; genus Brachypodius; species Brachypodius melanocephalos. Next base: position 1,456,732 of record VZSR01001238.1, on the reverse strand, counting down.
ACTCTTGCTTTTGGTCCACACAACCTCTCCTTCCTTGTAGAAGTAAACTCAGCCTTCATGAGCAAAATATCAAACTCTTTTGCTTGTTCTCTTTACAGAACACAGAGAATTTGTTCCAGTTCTCCCATAAATTTAAAGGAAGGAAATTTCTTTATAATCTCCCACTAAGTTCTTTTCCTTATTCCCTTGACTTCCATGTTTTGTCACTTTACCCATTCTTCAGCATTTCTCAGGAATAACTATTTGTACCTCTGAGCTCTCATTGATTAAATAGTGGAGGCTGAGGGAGAAAAGACTACAAAGCAAACTGTTTTAAAATAGCCCAAATATCTTCTGCCCAAATATCTTCTAAGCTTTCGTATCAAACACTGGAGCATGGTGGTGACACTCCACTCACTCCCCAAAGGAATTAAACACACAGGCCATCCTGAGGACATCTGCCAAGGCTCTCTCCACCTTTTTGAGTCAAAGCAAACTGAAAATCTTGTGCAAACCAATCCCACTTGGACTTCCCTGTGAATTGGTTAGATTTTTGGCTGCTATTTATTTCTCAGTTTGTATCTTGAATTTTCCTGCTCTGCTCCTTGGACCTTGCCTGAAGAGTCAGACTCTCCCATGAGTTTTGCAGTTTGAGTCTCCCGTCTCTTCACACTGTTTTGTGCACCTGATCTTTTTGGTTTGGTGCTTCAGGGAGGTTCATTCCACCAGGGACAGGTGAGCACTGCCCCACTTGCTCCCTTCAGAAGAGCTCAGGAACTCTCTGCTGCGGGTTCAGGACCTTTATTCCCAATCTGCTCTTTCCTCCACAGTTCCCCTGAGTTTCTGGCACAAACACTGAAGATTGGTTCTAGGCTTGGGATCGGATTCAGAAGTGCTTGTGCCAATCTGCAGGAAAAGGGCAACATCAGAATTGTTCATTGTCCAGCCCAGCTGCTGTCAGGAGCTGGACTGACACAGAGCAGTCCTTCAGAACTGCAGCTGTTCCATCCAAGATTCAATCTGGGCCCTCTGGGTAGCAGGGAGAAATATTTCTCTGCTGTAAATCACTCATTTCAGACAGAACCCTCGAGTTGTTTTCATGCAGAATCACACAGGGACCTGATTTTCTGTGATGGCTGCTCCAGTTATTACATCACAGCAATTCCTCCCCGCGGAGCAGCAGGTTTCATTCATCCCAGCACCACCTGTAAATACGGGCTGTGACTGGAATGGGTCACGAGTGCTCCATATTCCCGGCATTATCTGCCAGGAAAATGTGGTTTAAATAGCATTGCTCTGCCTCCAGCCTGCCTGCTGCAGAGTTCCCCTCTGAGCATGCTAGATGGCATCCTGAGCACCAGTGCCACAGCATGGAAAAGCAGCTTTCCACGTGCTCAGGGGATAATTCAGCTTGGAGGGGACTCCTGGAGGTCACCTGGTTCGCTGGGAGGAGGCAGCAGTTGGCACCTCAGAACTGTAATTGGGAATTTAATTTCATTCCCATTAGAAAGGGAACCTGCCTCAGTGCCAGGACTCTTTGGGCATGGCATGGAAACCAGGGAGAGTTTACAGTAAAAACTCCTGGATGCTTCAGCTCACTCTGTCCCACTCCTGGGGCAGAGTTTCCTCCCCCCTGATTTATCCACAGCAATCCCATGACAGCCACTTTAGTCCAGGGGATGGGAATCTTTGGATTTGGATTTGAATCTTTGGATTTCTGCTCATCTGGAGAAGTTTCTGCACTCTGACCACTGTGGATTTTTAGGGATTGCTGGTGGGGCCCCTGTTCTGGGTGTGATCTTCCATCTTCACCCGTCCCCAGTTATCCAGAGATAATCAGATATTAGAGAAGGTTGGAAATTTGTCTCCTATTAATAATTAAAAAAAAAAAAAAGTGATAAAATACTCTGATCTTGCCAGTGTCATAAGTAATGTCACTTAGTAAAGTGACTGGCACTAGCTGTAGGCTCAGATATGCCAATTATAATTAAAGCCATTATTTTCAAATACAGTTCAGTTTATTCCTGGGGAAAAGTAAAGAGAATTTTAGAGTGACAAATCTCTCTGGAAAATGCAAACTTGACAGAAAGGCTGTGCTTTCAGACTACCTGCAATAATTTGGTTTCAGGTTGGAAATGAATGTTATGTTAAAACATATCCTTTAAAATCAGTGTTGACCAAACCAACACCTTGTACAACATCCAAATGTGTTGTGTCTGTCAGAGTCACCTGGAGGAAGCTTCTGATGACTCCCAAAGCAGAAAAGACTTTTAGTTCTTAGATCAACAGCTCTCAAATCTCTCTGGTGAGGTTTTCAGGAAGGTTCTGAACCACCATCCACTACAAATCTGATGCCCCTT
>VZSR01001238.1:1441793-1454293 GCA_013398615.1 Brachypodius melanocephalos | reverse complement strand
GGCTGAGGGTTGGGTGTAGGTGAGGAACACAAAAGCTGTCACTGACCTTTTCCTGTGCCAGTCCTGCTCACATCCCCCGGATTCCTCTCCTCTCTTCCTGGCCTTGCAGTGTCCCCATGGGCTCAGGGCAGGATTTGGGCTCCCCAGGGACTGCCCAGATCCCAAATGCTGTGCACCGAGCCGAGGTGGACACCAGGCTCTGATAAAATTCCTGCTGGCACTGCAGGTGCCTGGGATCTAGGCAAGAAAAGTTGCTGTAGCTGAAGGGTGGGTTTTTTTATTTATTATTCTTTGCTGCACTGGGCAGCTCTTTTGTTATTATTGGCAGACTTAAGCCCTTGGCTTTGTTTTCTGCCCTGTAATCTCGTGGTGCTGCCCCTCCTGTTCCCAAACCCTCTGCTTGGAAGTGTTTCCATTTGATATGATTAATAGCTCATGGGAGTGATCTCTATTAAGGACTCAAAGCTCAATTTCGAATATTTTTGTGGCGCTTCTGGTGGGCCTTGCTGGGATAAATTAAGCCTATTTCTCCCCTGATTGCTTCGTTGGGTCCTTTTGTAACTTCACCTTGTATTCCTTTCTGTTCAATACTTTTCAAAGTACTGAGAGTTTAAAGAGGTACAATAAATCCCAGATCAGTTTTTAATGACCATGGTAAGCCTGCTTGTAATATGTCAGTAAGCTGAGCCTAAAAGCCAATGGGGAATAGGCCATTTCTGCCTTAGTAATTGCCTCCACAGAAAGATTTATAATGTCATTATCCGAATCTACAAGAAATAACTCACGGAGCTGAAATACCCTAAAAAAATATTACAATTCTCTTAAAATCTAGTCATTCATAAATGCTAAATCATAAAACTTTTTTTTTTTTTTTTCCCAAGATGGTTTATGTTAAAAATAAAACACAGCCAAAATACAAATGTACTTTTTTTTTTGTCCCCTGATCTGATCCCCGCTCCTTTAGGGATCTGTTTTCTGAGCTGGAGTTGGGAGTGGTGCAGACACACCAGGGCTGAGCAGAGGGACGAGCCCTCCCAGCCATTTCTCTTTATTTGTGTGCAGTTCCAGGAGGGGGGAGAGGGTTCGTTAGCGCCGCAATAAAATTAATTTTAGTGCCGAGGAATCGGTCCCCCCTTCCCCTGGCGGGGTGCTCCCGTGGAAAGCCCCAGTAAATGTCCCGAGGGATGGAGTGCAGCCTGGGTGAAGGCACTGCAGGCAGCTCCCCTGGCCCTCAGCATCCCCCAGCCAGCAGATATCACTCACTCCTTTCAGAAAAAGCAGGAAATGTACTCTTCAATTTGTCTGGTGTTTAATAAAGTGCTAGAATTACCATAGCTACCCTCATCTGCCGCTGCTTTAATACACTGGCAGATTTATACTCATTTCAGGCAGGCTGGATCCTCAGTGCAGCAAGCTTGTACACTTAAAAGGGCACTGGCAGGGGGCTTCTTTCTTTTTTTTTAATCATCAGCTCCCATAAGTAAGGACCTGATTTCTATTTCCCTGAAAATTTTGGCTTAGTTTCTTTTTTTTTCTTTCTTTTTTTTATTTTTCTTCCTTTTTTTTTTCTGTGCTGTTTATCCACAGTGTTTGGTTTCACCATGGCTTTTTTTTTTTCTTTTTCAATTATCTTTCACCCATCGTTTAGATAAATATTATTCCCTGACACCTCTGCAGATGTGTTGCAATGCAGTTGCTTCAACTCAGCCGAGTGGTTCCTAAAATCAGTGAGAGGTTTCGAGTCTGATACAGTCTGATTCTTCCCTGAAGTTCAAATTAAACTTTTCCAGGGTCCAATATCTGCTCTTAGGCTGTAAATTATGGAGGCTAACACCCTTCTAAAGTGTGGCAGTTCTGTTATTAACTTCAATAGGTCCAGGATTTCATTCCATGTCCCATATACTTCACAGCACAGACATATCCATAAGTAATAAATTATTACTCATTTCTGGTGAGCATTATAAACTTTCAGGTTCTTTGCCTCGAAGAAATGAGCTTCCTGAAACAGAAATCATTTCCCAGTCAGAGCACTCTCATCTTCATAAAGCCTCCTGAATCTGGGGCCTGGGAAAACAATACTGATCAATTTATTTCCTGAGTTTAAAAATTATTTATCAGGCAACAAAGCTGTGCTCGTGCCTCTGGGTGTGTTCATGCAATTCTCACTGATGTTAGTGGGAATATTCCTTTGCACAGAGATGAAAATACCATTCGTGAGCCTCTACTGAGCACCTTTTTAGCTTTATCTTTAAATGTTTCCCTGATTTCTGGGGCAGTGTGGTGGGTGCTTTTCAGCTCTGAGCTCCCTGAAGGAGTCACGGACAACCAAATGAAATTGGAATTTGGTGTGCTCCGTGTTAAGTTGGTGTGTTTAGGAAAGGGGAAAAAAAAAATCAGGTTTTCTCTGGAAGCCTCTTCTTTAAGAGAGGCTGAGCACTGAGTACAGGCAGATCTCTAATTTGATGTAAGCTTGATTTATCATTGATATCAGCATTTAAAGCTAGCCTGGATTGAGGTCGGGGTGTAGCAACTGAAATACAAATCCTTGCACTGACTCCAGCAGCCCCTGGATAAACTTGCTTCCAGAGCATTTCAGGAAACTTTTTTTAATTAATTTTTTCCAAAAATAAAAGGTGTGGGATTAAGCAAATTGCATCACTGTTAGTGCTGGGAAGGAACGCCTTGGTCTGTGCCAGTGGAGTAATTAGTTATGGGTGAGAAATCTCATCATGAGACATCTTGAGACAGGGAAAAAAGGACCCAAATAACTCATAAACACACAGCCAATTCATTTCGTGCTTCCCTGAAGAGGACAGCTGTGGGAAGAAGGTGAATGGGAAAATGAAGATGCTTGTTGGAATGGTTTAAAGCAGGAAAGAGCTGGAGAGAGAGAGTCCATCCCAGGGAGGGGCAAAGTGCCTGGCTTCAAATTCCTGGGCTGGGATGGCTCCTACACAGTGAAAGAGTTTTGTTCTGCTTTCTTTTTATTGTATCATACAAATAGAAAATCTGCAAAAAAATTCAGGTGGATAAGGTTAAATCACCTCTGAAGTTTTTTTTTTTTAGAAACCACAACCTTGTTCTGGTCAGTTTAAGGTTCTTATTTCTGTCTGGCTTCCTGCAACTTTCCACTCTCCAAACCAACTGCACCGAGAGTTTGGATAAATCCCTCTGCTATTGGCCCCTGTGTAATGTATTCTAATGAAATATAAGTGTACAGGTCAAAAGAGAAATATTTAATGGAGGTGTTTACCAGTTGGTGATGGGAATGGAGAGCTCAGAGCACACCAAGACAGAGCAGTCAGTGAATCTGTCACAGACATAAATCAGCCACACTCCCTCTGCATTTCTAATTGTCTCCCTAAAAAGGTTTTAGTCAACCCCTTAAAATGATGATCGCACAAATGCATTTTTGTATCGCCTGTTTGCTTTCAGTTATGCAAATTTGTTCGAGAGAAATGATGTACTCAAAATGCTCCAAAAAATTCTTAAACCCTACAGATGTCTGCAGTGTGAGGGAAGGCTAAGAAAAAATTAATACATTTTATCCAGACGGGGAAATGCTCTGATTTGGGACTTAAAGATGGTTCTGGGTAGAATTAAAACAGGGCAGGAGCAGGGGTTGAGGAGAGTGTTATTTTGGGGGTTTGTGGTGTTCTTCTGGCATCCCATTTCAACAGGAGCTTGCTACTGAAGTGGATTGAGCTAGAGATGAATGCAGCCTCCAGACAGACTTTTTTTTTTTTTTGCGCCATTATTAAGTTAATTTATTAAATATGGTAATTGAAATGAAGTTTCCAGTGTGCACAGGCCGCTCCATAAAAAGCCAATTAACCCTTGAAAGAACTCGGGTTCAGCAACAGCGGCCAGAGCAGCTTTGGGAAATGCAGCCCTTGGTTCTGGGGTGAACCGTGGTCCCTGAGTGTTTGGGGTGGTGATGGTGGGGTGTCCTCAGCCCACAGAACACCCCTGTGCTGGGAGAGCCGAGGCTGCAGAGCCTGTCAGTGCCAGGGCAGGCTCGGGGAGGAATCTCGTTATTGCTGGAGGCTCAGAGCTCAGGCAGCTTTCAGTCAGGAGCTGTGTGTGTGTTTGACCTCCGCTCCTGCCTGGAGCTGTCACTGCAGCACAGCCACGGGATTAACCAGAGTGTGCCTGCTGCAGGTGGGGCAGGAAATGTCCCTGTGACAGTCCCTGTGACCATCCTTGTGCCACATCCCTGTGACAGTCCCTGTGCCATATCCCTGTGCTCATCCCTGTGACAGTTCCGGTGACCATCCCTGTGCTCATCCCTGTGACAGTCCCTGTCCCCATCCCTGTCCCCAATCCCTGTCCCCATCCCTGTGCACATCCCCATCCCAATCCCTGTCCCCATCCCTGTCCCATCCCTGTCCCATCCCTGTCCCCATCCCTGTCCCCATCCCTCTCCCATCCCTGTCCCATCCCTGTCCCATCCCTGTTCCTCAGCATCCCCAGCCTCTCCCCCCAGCCCAGGGTGAAGCCCCAGGCACGGGTTCAGGATGCAGGGATCAAACCCTGCAGGTTCCACCGGGATTTTATCGGGTTCTCCCTCCCCGGGTCCCCCCGAGCTGGTGCTGGGCACGGCTCATCCTGGCAGGGCTAGAATCCAGAGCTGGAGCACTCAGCCCTTGGCAAACAGCCCGCACCCGCTGATTTACAGCACGGCACAGCTGATTAAAAAGTCACTCATTAAAAAGGTATCTTTTATACTAATTGCTGAATATTTTTTTGGTGTGGTTATTGGGATTCACCTTTCCGGTGATGGATGGAGCTGGCTCTCCTCCCTTGGCTCTGAGATTCGTGCCCTGGTGGTTTTGCAGTGCTCTGCATTTTCCCGTGCATTTTCAGGAGCAGCAGCATGTTCTTCTGCGTGGGGCAGGGGTTGGAGCCCTGGCTTTGTGTTTCCCAAGGACCCGTTTCTTCTTTAAATTAAAGAAACATTTAACTCCTCGCCTTCCCTTTCCCAGCTTTGGAGTTGGACTTATCTGTCATTAAATATTCCTGTACAAAAAGCATCACCTCCAGCCAGCTAAAGACTGTGGGATTGGATTTTCCAAACACTGGGAAGCTGGATTGAAGAGAAATGTCGGGGTGGCAGCGGGGTTTGCTGGGTCAGGGCAGGAGGGAAACAAGGAATTTAAAAAATAAACTGATTAAGGGGGGGAAAAGGATGGTTTTTAGCATTATCAGGGCATCATTTTCACCATCAGTGATGTGCTGGTTGTGCTGCTGGGATGGAGATGGGATAGGCAGGAGGAAAACAGGCAGAGCAGCTCCTGAGCTGTTCCAGGGGTACCAGAGGGAATCTCGGGCTGTGCTGGGCAAGGCTGGGCTGAGCTCCATGGGCTGGGAGGGTGGAATTTGGATTCCTGAGCAGGATCTCTGTCAGAAGGGAGGATGGAACCTGGATTTGTGAGCAGGATCCCTGTCAGGACAGAGGATGGAACCTGGATTTGTGAGCAGGATCCCTGTCAGAAGCAGGGGTGGAATTTGGATTTGCGAGCAGGATCCCTTTTAGGACAGAGGATGGAACCTGGATTTGCGAGCAGGATCCCTGTCAGGACAGACCCCTTCAGGAGCCACTTCCCAGCCGAGCTGGCATTTTAAACTCATCTCAACCCCGGGCTCTGCACTCCAACATCACCCTCTGAACAAGACACCGCTTTTCCAGCAGAACAAAAGAACCATTAATGACACCAATTAACCAGTGTAATTCTCATTTACACCTCTTTATTACCTTCCACACACAGTATGTGATACATTATACATCCCATTAATTGTTAACATACACGCAAGTCAAGATCTTTTATTATCCCGGGTCATCTATCATTGATACAGAGATATAGATATTTTATAGCTGAGCCAACCAGCACTGGTGTAGAGCAGAATCTATAACCATTCCCACAGAAATCTGATTGTGTTATCAAGCCCTTTAGAAGTGCTTCACGTGTAATTTGGCCTCCTCCCAGATGGCATTTTAGAGAGAATAACAAAAAAAAAAGTGGGATTTGGGGTAAATAGTAATAATTTTTTTGGATTTTAAAAAAAAAATTGAAATTATTTTTGCCATTTTAAAGACAGAGGTGTTGAACTATAAATTCCACTGATTTAACGAGTGTAATTGTAACAGAAAACATAAAAGAATTAGTGAAGGGGTGGCATTTAAGGGGAATCTAAGTGGGAATTATTTTTTAAAGTGCCAACAGTTTTTGCGTTTTCAAAGGACAGAAAACCCCAAATGATAATGCACAACTCCAGTTATCAATGGGCTGCATGCTGCCCACAACTATTGATAAATATAATTGTCAAACTTCCTTTAGGTACCCAGTTCAAACCACTAATACGCCAGATTAATCATTTGAACTGGGTACCTAAGGCAAGTTTCACAATTTGATGTATCAATAATTCTGGAGAGGCAGGATCTTAAATTCCAACTGCATTTTCCTCTCTTCCTGCTCTGTCAGAGACCTCCACATCCCCTGGAACGCTGATTTCCCCTCTAGAGGGAACAAGACAAGCACAGGCTCTGTTTCATTTTCCAGCTCTGACCTGGGATTTGAATTCTGGGGTGTTTTTTTCCCTTCCCAGCCCTGCCTGCAGCATCCCCTGTGCTGGGGCTGGCAGCCCTGGTAGCCACAGCTCTGCAGGGCTGGGAAAAGAAAGGAAAGGAATTTTCTCCTGGGAAAGAAAGGAGAGAGGAGCAGCATTCATGCAGGATGAGCTTTGGGGCAGCTCCCAGCTGAGCTGGACACCAGCAGAACGAGGGATTTTCTTCTGCTTTGGTGCTGGGAGCATCAATTCCCAGACAGGAGTGGGGCAGGGCAGCCAGCAGAACAAATTTCCAGGTTTGAGGTTGTAAATGAAGCAGCGCTGCCACTTCCCTGAAGCAATCGGGAGTGTTCCAGCAATGAACTCTGGAAAATAAAGAGATAAAGAGTTTAAATCTGAGGGAGCTCAGCCAGGGAATGGCTCAGGCAGTGCTGGAGCTGTGAGGAGCAGGAGGCAGAGCCTGGTGGTGGAGCAGTGTCCCTGTGTGGGATCTCCCAGGGGTTAGAGGGAATTTTATCTTGTCTGGAGCCCCAGGAGGATGGAGCAGGTGGGAATTGGCCACAGCACCGAGCTGGGCAGCTCCAGGAGGGACAGGATGACTCTCCCAGGCACAAGGTGAGATTTTGGGGATGATGATGATGATGATGATGAGCCATGTGGTGACAGCAGATCTCCATCTCCTCTCTGGGCAGCTCCAGGAGGGTCAGGATGACGCCCCCAGGCACAGGGTGAGGTTTTGGGGATGATGATGATGACGATGAGCCAGTGGTGACAGACAGGTGAGCAGCTCTCCATCTCCTCCCTGAGCTGCTCCAGGAGGGTCAGGATGATGCTCCCAGGCACAGGCTGTGATTTTGGGGATGATGATGATGATGATGATGAGCAGCTCCAGCCCCTGGGCAAAGCTCCTGAGCTCCCAGCAGAGCAGTAAACTCTCCCTGCCTGCTCCACTCTTTGCCTGCTCACTCTCACACGAGTTTACTGCACAATAACAATAATATATAAAGAAAAGCATCTGTGCATCTGCTCTGCTGCCTCGTACTCCCAGAACTGAATTTCTGCTTTAGGCAGAATTCACAGGATCTGGAGGCCCTGGGAAACGCTGCAGCCCATGGTGCTGCTGGAAATCTCCTCCCATTGCCCCCCTGCCCTGGGGAGCAGCCCTGTGCCCACCTGGGCTGGGCTCTGAGCCTGCTGGGCCCCAGGAATCTGCTCCAGCCCAGCCTAAATCCAGCTCCCATTAGCTAGATTCCTTAATTAGAGCAAATGAATACTAATTATTCATGGCTAGTGTTTTATCAAAATGAATGGCAGCAGCAGTTGGAGACTCTGCCCATCAGGCTTTGATCTGTTGCACACAAAATGTTGATAAATCCCCTGTTCTGGAGTGCATTGAGGGTGGGAGGATCTGAGGCTCAGGCAATAAACAATTAAATGGCATTGCCTGAGCTGGGGGTGACCCTAAACAACGTTCCAGGGACAGGGTTTGTGTCAGCAGAGCCCCCACAATAAATACAATAAATGTGTGCTAAACCATAGTGAAGCTCACAGAGGGTTGCTATGTGAATCACTGCCCAAAATTTGACAGTTTTCATTGGTTTCCTTCCTCAGCCAACACTTAAATTTTAATTAATTGGCAAAAAAAAAAGAAAAAAAAATTTCTAATGATATGGGTTATAAGAGGTTTACCTCAAAAAATTTTGATGTTTTTCTGATTATATCTTGTACCACATCTGAGATTTTTAGGTGACTATTCGGTAGATTCTCAATAATTTTGTAATCTCCAGTTAAAGGGAGAGAAAACTGAGCTGTCCATGATTTTTTCCAGCAATCCTGGTTCTGTACAGGGAACTCTGAGAGCCTTGCAGTGGTTTGTGTGAGCGGAGCTCTCCTGTTGAAACCACAGCTGAATATTCTGTGCCTACAAGGCAGCCTGCCCTGCTGGAAACACGAAAATCCCTTTCAGCTCTTTTAAGGAGGTGTTTAACACTTCACGAAAATCAAATTTCCTTTGCCGTGGTGTTGTTTTAATAAGGTTTAAGACAGAGGAATATTCCTAGGGAGACTTTCAGAAATGCCTAAATTGGTAAGATTATTAACAATCAGATTTTTAGCAGGCTAAGGATTTATATTTTTTCAAAGGCAAAACCCACCAACTTTATTGCACATAAGTTCAGATTTTATTCACATTTGCTGAAAGGTTGATCAGACTGCTTTAAAGTGATTTTTGTACAGCTGGTGGCCTCTGCTTTTCTTTCTCTTTATGCAGCCCATTCTGGTGCCTTTTCTTTGGTCAATTACCCCATAAGATTTTTTTTCTAACTTGTTTAAATTCACGTCCCTTTTATCATTAACCATATCCTACCTTTTAATTATTTCACACCTCACTCTCTTATTTCCCCCCCCTAATTTAAAATTCAGGGCATTTATTCTCGTGAATGAGAAGACTGCCAGACCAAACCATAGTTTACTGATAAATGTAGCATAAATAAAAAGAGCTTGAACCTCCAGATTAAATTATTGATTCCAGTGCCTTGCTTGGCTCCATCTCCACAAGCTGAGGCAGAGCAGCAGCTCTGAGGCTGTTCCCAGAAGGACTGGCTGCAGGAGGGAGGCACTTCCCAGAAGGACTGGGCACAGCAGGAACATCCTTTTATTCCCACTTAGTTGCTTTTAATCATTTCTGCGTTTTAGGGATGGTGGCGATGAGGATCGAGCAGTAAATCCTGGCGGAGCTGAGGACGCCAGGGCTTGCTGAGTTCCTGGGGTGGCAGAAACTCCTGCTGCCCCTCTCTGCACCTCTGCAGCAGGGGAGGCTTCAAACTCCCTCAGTGGAGGCTGTGAGAGAGGCTGAGTTTATGGATTGTGCTGGCAGAGCCCTAATAATGCATTTTTTAAATAAATATCAGGTGGGAGCAATGCTGTGGAGCTCCTGAGCCACTCAGGCTCTGTGGCTGTGCCAGCTCAGGGACACAGAAACCTGGGCTGCTCCAAATTTCCAGATCAAACCCACCATTCTGGTTTCTCCTCTGTTTTTCTTTTCCTTTCCCCAGCAATCCAGAGTTTTCTGATTGATCCTAAGAGCTGTTCAGACCAAAGCCAAGCAGTAAATCTTTAATTGCCATTAGCACATACCAGGTCTATTTTTTAGCAGCGTTTTCGTTCCCACATATCTTTCAGATCAGCCCAAGCCACACTCAACAGCATTTTTTATTATTATTTTTTGAATCTTTCTCAGTCCACTGGCAGCTGTGGAGAGTCAGAATTAACTCCTTTCAAAAGATTTAACAGCCCTGCAAAGAAGGGAGCAGGTTGGGGATGTGGCATTGGAGATTTTGATTTTTTTAAAAAAAGGGAAAGTGTTGTGTGAGCCAGCGTGGGGGAGCTGGAAAGGCAAAGATGAGCAAAGATCAGCAGAGCTGCTCAGGGGAACCCAGGAGCATTGAAAGCGTTTAATTTGTGAAATGCCCAAAGTGTGGCAGTGCCTGGCAGGGCTGGGCTGGCACAGGTGGCACTCAGGAGCTGAGGGAGGGTTTTGTCTCCATCTGATCCAGCCCCAGGCTCCACTTTTGAGGGTAGGTTCCAAAACCAGAGAGCAGGTGGGTTTTTTTAAGGATTTCAAGGCAAACCTGCAATTTTAGTGGGGAAGGGTGATGAAACTGCAGAAGGGGCTGGATTTGGCAGTGACTTTAAGGCAGGTTTTCTATCCTCTTGATCCAAAGATACTTTTTAAAAATAAATTGAATCCCTCTGGTCCCTCTGGATGTTGAGGTTCAGGGGATGCTGTTGGGGTAAGGAAATTCCTGGTGTGCTCTGGAATATCCAACCCACTGGAAACGGGCTGGGAAATCAAACCGGGCCAGCTCCCGAGGAGTTAAATCAGAAATTTCAGGGAGAGAAGCGTGGGTTGAGAATGGACCTGTCAAGGTGAGGAACGACGTGGTGATGATTTGCCAGGCAAAACCAACACGTGGAGCCAGCACCAGCACAGCCCCTGTCCTGCAAAGAAAAGGCTTTTCCTCTTTCCAACCAGCTGATTGCAGGCCTTGCTGGCTGGAACCCCAATTTTCCAAATTGTTTTGAATAGAGGTGAGCTCTTACCACGTGAGAGAAGCCCTGAAGTCTAATAGAAACCTTTTAAGTAAATCTTACAAAGCTCTAATCTCTCAAAAGCTCCCGTGTTCTTCTCCTCTGTTCTTATTCAATTTTTAATAAGAACAATTCCATGCAGCTCTAAAGCATGGCTCAATTAAGAAATATTCCTACCAGGCATCTTTGAAATCTTGGGAGGCTTTTCCTTTTTTCTTTTTTTTGATTTACCCCTAGAAATCTCAGTTTTGGTTGGCTGGAGTTGAGAGAAGGAGTTTCTCTTTAATTGCAAGCTGCACTTCCCACTGTTATTTACAAGTCGACCAAATAACTTTCAAAGTCCTGTGTTTTATGCTTCAAGGAGACCATGGAACACATTAGTGCTGCATTCTGAAGTTACAAAAAGGATCTTTGATCTAATTCCCCAGACAGTATCTGTCCAAAATGTATCTCTAGGTCATGAGATGTAATTAAAAAAAGAAAACAAAAACCTCAAGTTTGAATCAAAATTTCAAGCCCAGGTATTTTATAGTAATCAAACCTTAACTGCTTTATGATTCACTTTTATTTTTATGGTGTGTGGCACTCTTCTTGCCGCTCTGGTTAAGCTTGGATCAGCATTTCCATTACAAAATGCTGCTTTCAGGGCTTTAGAACTCAGCTGCAAAAAAATGGACTGGGAGTTTAGGATGGCATCATGACCCGAGTGGAAAATCACGTTTGTAGGGAATACGGGGCTGCCAAGATGCATAAAACTTTTGGAATCTTATTTTGGGCTTGGAGTAGCTGTGAAATCTCACTGAAGAAGCAGAGCTGAAATCCATTCTGTATTTACAAACAATGGTTTCTGTCTCACAGGTGCCCCGTGCCCTCACCCTGAGTTTGCCAGACTCGTGCAGGGCATCCAACAGGAACTGGCCGCTCTTGGAGCCAAATTTTCAGTGCTGATCTGGTGCTTTCATTAAATTCATTATCGTTTTTAAAGGTTTGATGGAATTTAACCCCTACCACGCCAGTAGGAAGAGTCATAAAGACAGAAATGAGTAATTTTGACTAAAGAAAACCATTTTGAGAGTAATTTCCATTAAAGAATTCAACCATATCTCAAAGCCAACTTGCAGCTGCCCAGCTCCACCACCTTTATTTTGCTCTCAGATCTTTATTACCCCAGGAGAAGCAGGCAGGACCTTTCTGTCACTGGTGACTGATGCCCCACGAGTCCCTGGTGGCACAAACGCCACCTCGTGCAGTGCAGGACGCTCACTGGCTCTAAACATAGCAGGCTCCGGTGCACAAGTGTCTTTGGAACAACAAATTTCCTCCAGTGGAGGTTGGTTTTACACTTTAATAAGGCCAAAATACCGGCAGCAAATCTGGAACCTGAAATCTGGAAATTCAGGCTGGGGGCTCTGCCTCTCTCAACTCACCCATTGCCCCTGATTTACTCAACCTTGTTAGAAATACATATTATAAAGTTGGCTTTTTGCAAATATTAAAATAAATACTGTGTGTATAATATTGAAATAACTTTGCTTTTATTTCTGTTATTAACAAAAACTTAGACATGGTAGTGATAATAGTTAATATAGTTATGAGTGAACTGTCTAGTCAAAATAAAACCCAGTGAACACAGGATAAAGACCCTACTATTAATATACTGATATCAGCATCTGCTGTCTGAAAAAAAAAGTATAAACCAAGGCCCAAACTAAATAATAAATAATAGTAATTGTAATAATAAATAATGATAATAAAACCACAACGAAAAAACTACGGATGCTCTAAAAAAGCAAACACACAGAGTAGCTATACTACTATAATTTTAATTAATTAAATTAATTAAT
>VZSR01001238.1:1403624-1433084 GCA_013398615.1 Brachypodius melanocephalos | reverse complement strand
TTTTTTTTTTTTTTTTTTTTTTTTTTTTTTTTCCGCCGTTTGTTTTGTCACATTCCTTTTTGCTCTGATGTATTGGAGGGAAGGGAATGGAAGGCTCAAGTGGCACGTGCAGAGGATGGATGAGCTGATGATGAAGTGTGAAATGACCATTAAAGCACTGACCGTTTATCCCTAATACCCCATTTGGAGTTGAGATCCCAGTGAAATCAGTTTAGTGGTTGCAGTTCAGTACCTAGCGGACAGCAGCCCATATGTCACGGGAGCCTAAATCAGCTGCTGCAGTTTAATATCGATAACAGCATTGATTCCGGAGGGATGTGGCTCAGACTGCTGGACGATGACATTAAAGATGTGCAGAGCCTCAGAAAGGCTTTGGGCAGACCATCGGGGTGTTTTCAGGGCAGGTTCCAGCATTTTGCTTTCAGAATCTCCTCGCTCACAAGCACAAAGCGCCCTTGGGTTCTCTGTCAGAGGAGAGTGGGGAGACATTTGAGCGCAGGAACAGTGGAAAAGATCCTGAGCACGAGGGGGAGCGGTGCAGGGGTGACCCCTGGGCTGGGGATGTGCTGCAGCAGGTCCCCAGGGTGCAGGGGAGGGTGGGTGAGCAAGCAGCTCGGTGGGGAGAAGCTGCTGGAGGTTGGTGCCTGACCCCGGTTCGTGCAGGAGGAGGCTCCATCCCGGCTGATCCATGGGTTTGCAGGAAAGCCAGCCCAGGAGGGCCGTGCAGCCTTGTGCAGGGTTTCGTGTGTGCAAACACGCCTCAGCTGGCGGGTTCAGATGTGTCTGGGCAGGTGGGAGGGAGCTGAGTCAGATTTACTGTCGGGTTTTTGAATTTCTCCTTTAGTTTTGTGTTGGTTTCACACCACCTTCCCTCGTGGGTGAAACTGCAGCCAGAATTCCCCGTGTCTGCTGAGGTTGGGATCATTGTTCCAGCTAAACGGAGGAGGAGGAGGGTGTCAGCAGGAGCTCCGGAGGATCCTGGAGGGAAAGGCTTTGGGCTGACCTGGGATGCAGCCCCTCTGCCTTGTCCCTGGGATCCCACCCTGCGAGGAGCCCTGAGAGAGGCTCTGAGCATCATCGCTGGGTGGGGAATTCTGCCCTGAGCCCTGCCCTGGGCTGCTCCTGCAGCAGTGGGAGCTGGCTGGCACTCGGGGGGTTTGTTCAGACCCTGAGCAGAGAGGGCTGGGAGAGATGGGCTGGGAGAACAGGAGGGGTGCACTGCCGTGTGTGCCTTGCGCTTTAAACTTAGCAATCCATAATGCAGCAGCAGGCTTTCTCACTTTATTTTGGTATCTGGAAAGTTTCAGCACTGGCACCATATCAATATTTATTAATGCATTGTGAAGCAGAACCTGTGATTATTACTCATGCTACCTCGTTCTTTACAAGCTTCAGCTCTGAAGAATAAAATCACATCTGCTTTTGCTCTTCCCATATTTTATTCAATGTTTTAACAGCTTTGCCGTAAATATCTCATCCATTATGATTCAGTTGTGACTGTATCAACCTCACATCTCCTGTTTTATTGCTGTCATTATGCTTAAACAACGCGCTGTTAATTCTGTTAACTAACAAGTTCATTGTTCTCCGCAGTCAGCAGTCTCTGATTGTTGAGTCCACAGCATTCCGGGCTGTAAATCTCTCCTGGGCACCGAGGGAAGCGTTTTCCTTGGCTTGGAAAAGGAAGACACGTCCTTTGTAAAGGCCGATGAACAAAGGGTTAATTGTGCTCCCATTTAATAAAGCTTTGCAGGGCGGTTCTGGCGTGCCAAGGATAAAACCAGAGATTCTGTTCTCTCCTGCCTCAGCCCCCGGACAACAGCAATTTTCTGATACACTCAGTGTTAAAAGTTGTAAACCTGATGCTGGGGGAAGGAGGAAACCACTCCAATCATGACCAGAAAAAAAGAACTTTAGAGGATGGTGGTGAAAGGAATGGCCGAGGTGCTCGGGAGTGGAACTAGGGATGAGAAATGGGGAAGGGGAAGGAATTTCAGGAGATACCAAGGAGAAGCAGAGAGGGTGGATTTGTGAGACCTGGATTTGTGTTTTGAAGAAGAACAGAACAAAAAGGGGTAGAAAAGAAGGTGGAGCTGCCGGTGGGAGCAGCGGAAAGTGAAGTCAGGCAGCAGGGGACAAAAGCTGGGATTTAGGAAGGGGAGACACCAGGGAGCACAGGAAATCAGGAACCATGTGTTGAGCGAATATAATAATGATGATGTCTTTATTTTACTATATTTTGCTATATTTACTACATACTAAAACCTTAAACTGTAAGTTTTTCACCCTGTGAGATCACACAATTCCATTCAAACCCCGCACCCACAACCCCAGTGCCATCACTCAATTTTGGAAGCCTGTTCCACATGGTGCTTGCTTGAGGGTCAGTCTTTGAGCACAGAAAACCTGAAATTCTCATTTTCCAGAATTCCTACAGGGGTGCAGGGAATGCTGAGGGGAGGGAGGAGCTGGTCCCAGCCCAGAGCAGGGATTTCCCAGGGGTGACCTCCAGCATGGGCCCAGGGAGGTCATTAATCTCTGCCAAACCCCACTCACACTCCAGCCTTGTACCTGGCATTATTTCATTTCAGTCCAATTATTCCAGAAAAAAAAAAAAAAAAAATTAAGAAAATGAATAATTATAAAAGTGAGGTCAACTCAATTTTCTCTACTAATGTTTTTAGTTACTGGACTCATTATTGCTAATTTCTTTCATAATCTTTGCCATCTAACCTCATTTGTTTCATTGCCAAGTGGCAAGAAGGGAGCATCGTAAAACTTCCCTGAAAACAAAGCAGAAAAATCATGACATTTTAGTGATTTCCTGAGAAAGTAATTATCTGTTGTTAACCTTTATGGAAAGAATTCTTCTGATCATCTTCAATAGAGCTGTTAAATTTCCGTCTTTCCATTTGTGATTGCGATTTCCCAAATTAAAAGCATAGGGCTAGGTGGGTACTTTAATTTCATGTCACCTTTTCTTCTAAGAGTTCTTTTATTGAATTATAAACCCTGTTTTAAAGCAGGGTTTAGAACCTAAAAGAAAATTATTTATTGTATCATTTTTAAATGTAATGGATTTCAAGCTTTTTTTTTTTTTTTTTTTTGGCTGACTTAATTCATTTGGGCTGATGAAAGTATCTTGAATTTTTCTTGTGATATTTGAGGCACTTCAAACCTTCTGTAGATTTTGGAGAGTGAGAAATCAGGTTGTTTCCTCTAACCTGTAAATCAACATTCATGGGTAAAAGCCCCACTTTTTGGAGCCTTGTTGAATTCAGTGATGCCCTGTCAGGAGGCTCCTGTAGGTTAAATTCTTTGTCTCCTGTTTCCATCCTAAAAAAAAAAGCTGGAGGAGGAAATCTTGGCAATCAGATTTGAGGAAGAGTCAGGTTCCAGTTTTTTATCTGCAGTGGATTTGCTAAAATGAATCCAGCTGCCTTCCACTTAGCAGAAATTGGTATTATCATGCCATAATCATCTTTAAAACTTTAAAATAGCTATTTTAATTTTTTTACTTGACTTTTTTTTCCGTTTTCTTGGGCTTTGTGCTCTTATTAAGAAAATATCCTTACCTGTGGGCAGGATTTCAGTGTCTGTACCAGCTACACATGATCAGTGATGAACTTGGAATCAAACAGGGCTGAATGTTCTGGATGTTTTCCATAGACCTGGCTGAGATATTTCACAATGACACATCCATGAAGTTTAACCATGACACATCCTGATGCCAGAGCTGTACAGAAAGCGTTCTCTGAGGATGCCCAGGTGCTCCTGGAGGTGTCTAAAGGAGCACATCCCCGTCGAGATGCCCGAATTGCAAAGGGTCAGGAGCAGCCTCTCAGTGCTGCTGGATTGATGCAGGTGGAGGGGAGCAGAGGAGCAGCCTCCCTAGAAATCTCTTTGCTTATCAGGATCCCAAGTGAAAGGGATTTTCTCTATTTTTCCTGCTTATTTTTTCACTCCTAGACGTAATTAAAAGGTGATTTCATCTCCACCCCCTGCTGTGGCTCTGCTGTGATATTTTGGGAGCAGCAGGGTGTTCACTGTGCCCCCGTGTGCAGAGGGGACAGATCCTGTGTCTGAGCTGTGACACGAGCAGGGGCAGGGGACACAGAGGATTCAAACACCCCCGGGTAAATAATGCCATTTGTGTGAGGGGGTTCCTGCATGGGGCAGGGCTGGGAAAAGGAATCTTCTAGAGATCAAACCTCTAAAATGCCAAGGAGGGAGACAAGGAGTGAGAGTGAGTTTATCCCAGAATCACTGAGGGTGGGAAAGAGCACTGAGACCAAGACAAGCCTTCCCCAGGAGCCTCTCCCCTGGGTGTCCCCACCCCTCCTCATCCCCCAAGGCTTCCAGCAGCCTCTTCCCTGGACAGGGAGGTGGGGTTGGGATCCCCCAGGATCTTTGCCCCAGGGTTGGGATCCCCTAAGAGCTCTGTCCCAGGATTTGGGATCCCCCAGGAGCTCTGTCCCAGGATTTGGGATCCCCCAGGAGCTCTGTCCCAGGATTTGGAATCCCCCAGGAGCTCTGTCCCAGGATTTGGGATCCCCCCCAAAAAACCCACAAACAAAAAACCCAAACAAAAAAAAAATCCAACAACAACACCACAACCCCCCCATCATTTTGGTTCTGTGAACTCCAGTGCTGTGACACCTCCGTACAGATTTCCACATTGAGTCCCTTGGCTAAAACTAAGCTCTGGCTCAACTTAATATCTGAAAGACTTCCTGCCAGGGATTATGTCCTGCTAGGGAAGGGAGCTGGGCTTACAGAGCTAATAGATCTTTTCTATCTCCAACTACTGCCAGCATGATTATGGTTTTTTAATCAGAAAAATGTGTTGCTGAAAAGTACCGAGATTAAGCACCACAATTGCCTGTAACAAAAGCAAGTTTTGTTGGATGAGCAGAGATCTGATGAATGACATGATTTGAAATGTTTTCATCCTAATGGCTTCCTCTTCTGAAGTTAATTTTTTTTGTCAGTTGCCAAAACATTTATGAGCAGATTTGTGGATAATGACACTCTTAGATGGGGGTTTAAATAAAAATCTGTTCCATTTGCAACCTAAAAGACCCAGTATTACAGCAGACAAATGGGTTTGGAGGCTGATTCTTCTCGTGGCAGGGTAATAGATGAGCTGGGGTCACTGCTGGTGTGCAGAGAGCAAGACACAAACTTTCAGGCCGGTTGTTTCTCCCTTGAAGAAGTTTAACAGAGGAAGCGATAAATATATTTAAAATACAATTTGGTGAGGAATGTTCGCTGTGAAGGGCACGGGGCTGCAATCTAGGGGAGCCCTTGTTCCCTTTGTGAGCTGAAAAACAGGTAAAGAAAGAGAAGATAGAGGGCATTATGTGCTGAATAAATACCCACATTTAGAATTGTTCCCTTTGTTCAACGTCTGGATTTGTAAAAGGGACAAGAAAACCCATCCTCTACCGGCTCCTTTTGAAAAGGAAATTTGGATCAGTGGTTGAATAATAGACTGAGTGGAATAATCCAGGTTTGTGTAAGCTGGGAGAGGTTTTTGGGGAGGTGTTTGATGGCAGAGCTCTCGTGTCAAACAAGGCAGGGCACAGGAATCCAGACTCGTGTGCTCAAATCACCTGGGAGGAAAGGCCAGCACTCAGAGCTGTTCAAAAAGACCGAAAAAAAGGGGGGGAAAGGGCATAAACCTCTCAATAACAGTGGGCAGAGACCTCGTGTGCCCGGCTGTGGGGTCAGTCTGTCCCTGCACGTCGGGGCTGGCACAGAAACCCCAGGACAGCCTTTGGCACTTCGCATGGAACCACGGAACTGGGGAATGGGTTGGGTTGGAAGGACCCTAAAACTCACCCCCTGCCATGGGCAGGGACAATTTCCACCATCCCGGGGTGCTCCAGCCCCATCCAGCCTGGCATTGGGCACTGCCAGGGATCCAGGGGCAGCCACAGCTGCTCTGGGAATGCCAGCCCAGCTGTGCAACGCGCTCCCTGTCATTCACACACTGACAAATTGTCATGATTTTCATTATTCCGTGTTATTTTCTCCGCTAATTTCAAAATATCAAACTGCTCAGGGCTCATTTCAAGCTCCTCCTGCTGCACCAGTGCGTTTCTAACACTCCTGAAAGAGCAGCACTGGAAAAAATTGTATTTACAGACACAACACTTGGTTTGCTCTTCATGCAAATGCTTGTGGTGAGGGGTTTGCAATCACCAAATTTGTTTTCTTCTCCCAAATTCGAGCTACATCTGTATCCTTCACCTAGAACAAGAATGCAGCCCTTTATCCCCCCATGGTGCACAGGGATTTTGCCTGAAATGAGGTTTTTTTACAGAAGTAACCAGGCCATTTTTCTCTACCTGCAGAGTATCAGCTGTTCCCATCCTCCAGGAGGGCACTGCCATTATCTCCTGGTGATAACGTGGATTTTTCTGCCCCTGAATTCTGTGGTGCACCTCTGTGACGCTTTGCAGGATTTCTAAAACACGTTTGTTGCTCTATTGTCCCAAATTCCACCTTTTTCAAATGCTTGTTATCCTTGATCCAGTCTTTTTCCTCCAGCTCCAGAGTCCGGATCACATGGAATTCCGGTAATTTCTGTCACTGGAAGGGCTGAAGAGCATCTTGAATAGCATTTTCCTTCACTTCATGAGAGAATTGACAAAAAAAGGCAGAGAACTTGGAAGGTAAATTCTGGGAAGTTCAGCTGCTTTGCAGACATCAGTGGCAGCTGAGGTACATTGCAAATACCTTCAAAACATTCCCTAAAATGCTTCTTTAGCTAAAATTAGATGTAATGTGTAAAAACACATCTCTTCTTTGAAGTCAGCTGGGTTACCAAGTTCTTTCAAGCTGAAATTAGGGAATGAAACCCTGGCTTTGATTAAATAAACGGTGAAACTCCCCTTCCTTTTACTGCTGCCAGGATTTCAGCTGTAACTCTTTAGGAAGAAGAACTTGGCACTGCAGGTTTTACCTGTGCACTCACCAAGCTTGTGCAGGGTGGTTTCTCTAGCACAGATTTTCTAGAGTTTATTCTCCACACTCCTCCTAAGCAGTGAGGCTTTCCTTTACTGCCCAAAGTTCATTCATTCCACAACCCCACAGATTTTGCTCACCCTGGACTTTAAATCAACCAGCAAAAGCCCACAAGTATCTTCAAAGGCTTCTGAAAAAAAATAAAAATGGTTTACAGGGTTGGTTTTTTTTTTTTTTCTTTGCCAGGGTTATGATTTGTTACCCACCTCGTGGATTTTTGAGCAGACCCCTGCACTGAGCATTCCTGTTAATGGCCTGGCTGTATTTAGCTGGATAAAAACCATCCAGCCCCGTGTGTGTAGCAGTTCCATTTCTGTGATATACATACCGGGTAAAAGCTTTCTCATTTTCATCATCCAGACAGGTGGGCCCTGGTAAATCATGTGCAGCACTCAGGACAGGACGACAGTGTGGTGGGAGTAAAGAAAATAGCAGAAAATGCTGCAGGGGGCTGGTTCTGAAAGCCTTGCCCAAAGGTTTAAACCCAAAAGAGGCTGAAAATTGTATTAATTTCTTTTCTTTTCGCCTGCTTTGTCGGAGCTGTGCTTGCCTTGCTGGTGTCACACCCAGGTTGGGCTCCTTGGTGATTTTACTGTTCACCACTTTGGTGAAAAGCTCCTTGGTGATTTTATTTTCACCACTTTTTTTTATTATTATTATTTTTCACCACTTTTTTTCACTTATCACCTGCGTTCCCAAGGCTCTGCCCTTCCCACAGCCCCACTCCCTGGGCTGGGCACTCCTGAACCAGCTCCAGCTCAGCAAACTGGGAGGCTGAAATCCATAACTGGTCACATTTATCTGGAATTGCCTGGTACTGCCTGGAATTTGCTTCCCCTCTGCATTTCCCAGTCTATAAAACAGAGTCTGTGTTCAGCTCCCTGTTTTAAAATATCTGAAATATTGCCTTGAAACCCCGCCTTGCAGCCTCCACTAACGCTGGGCACCTCCACAAAACTGGGGAACAGAGAAATAACGCCCAGGGGATCCCAAATTCCAGCAGAGTGAGGATGGAAGCTCACAGTGAACCTGATCGCCCTGGCCCAAACCAATTCACATCCTCACCGCTTTACAGAGACAAAGTTTGGCCCCCGGATAGAATTCCTACACTTGAATATCTTCATTTTCTGCAGGGTATCTCGCATATTCCTGTCTCTTAAGCTGTAGTAGCTGAAGTGCCACAATCAGTTTGGAATAAGAGATTTCCTGCTCACGATCTTTATCTGGAGGGGGAAAAAATCAGTTCATGATGTGCATGAACAGAGCAAGGATTCCTGTAGGATGAGGGAAGATAACTCAGTGAGCAGCCAGCAGCAGAGCACACCTTTTCCATCTCATTGGCCTCCCCGAAGCTTTTACATCATTTTCTGCTAACTTATATTTCCGTTCCTGTTATTTTTAATTTAACACAACCTTTTCTCCAGTTGCAAACACATAATCAGTGAGAAATGCCATGGTTTTCTCTTTTAATTTGTGTCCTTTGCCTTGCTCCTCTCCTTCCCCAAACACAGGATTGCTTTTGCTGTTTCACGTGCTCGTGTGTGTGCAGCTTTGCGCTCTCTTTGCACTGTCCCACACACCCTCATCATCTTTAGAATCTCTGCGTTTATCCCGTGGTAGAAACCTTTTGTGGGATTTCTTTTTACCCTGCGATTGTGCTGTTAAAAGGAAAAAAAATTTAAAAAAAAACAAACTATGACAAGGCTTTACTTTGATGCATCACTTTCTGTGAGCCACGTCCCCAAAATAAACCCTGGAGCCTGTCCCGTTGGGAATGGGAACTCATCAATGGGCTCAGAGCTAATTGCACCCCCCCAAGCCCCAAATATGACTGTTGATTGTCCTACCTAGAGTTTCATGGCTAAAGTTGTTGTTTTAATGAAAAGCCTTTCAAATTGCTCTTTAAAAGGATGCGCTTCACCACTTTCATTAGTTGTTAATTCCATTTTTAACTACCTATTGTTGGCAATATCCTCTTAGTTTGAATACCATCTCTTTTCCTAGCGACTCTATCCATTTTTAGTTCACTGATTCACCGGGCAGGTTTGGTTTTGTTTTTTTTCTTTTCCCTGGATTTCTAAAGCAAGAGAAGTTAAAAGAAAATCGTAATTGTTTACTTCATTGTTTGGGCACTGGTATCAGCATCGACATCTGGAGGAATATAAACAGATTTGAAAGACTTTTCCTTGTTCATGGACTGGAGGGAGCTTTGCTATGTTAAATTGATTTAAGTTTCCAAATATGGGTCAGATAAACTGAAATAATCTTTCCTGAGTTAATGTTGTTCTTTCTGGCTACTTATATGTCAGGGTTTTTGGGTATTAAATAATGTCTGGAGGCTTCAAACATCATCAGATTCTGATATCATGGGGATCAGTGGTTAACCCTGCAACAAAGGCTTGGTTTTCACTCCACTGTGCACTAAATCTGGTGTCACAGAATTGCTGTTACCCCCACCCCGACTTCTTTTCTCCTGTGGCTGAATTTTGAGTTTTGCATTTACCCAAACTGCTGGGAATTTCCTGGGATGCTTTCCAAGAGGAGAGGAGGCAGAGTGATGTGGATGTCCCAAACTCAAATAACCCCAACTGGGACAGAGCTGCTACAGGGAGCAGGGACAAGATACAAAATCTGTCAGTGTTATGTGTGAGATTTCCATGGTATTTGTGGGTTTTTTCATGGAGAAATGGGAGTGAGGCTTGGAATCTGAAAGAGGGACTTGAAATGAGGCCTTTGCCAATAGAGAAATAATTAAGAATTATTTTGTTTCTCTCAGAATTCCTGTATTTAGATGCCCACAGCCCTTCCCTGATGTGAACAAGGCTGGTGGGTGTGGGCAGGGAGGCTCTGCTGAGGTTCCCAACTGGTTTGTGCGGAGCAAAGCCCTTAAACCAGTGTGAGCATCCCAGTCTGGGGGATCATCCCCACCCACCATTCACTGCTCAGCTCGGGCACTTTGGGGAATTCAGGACCCTGCCACTGTCCCCTCTCCCCAAAGGTGCAGGTCTGTGGGCTTTTTCCCTTGGCATTTCGTTTGCCAATCCATAGGAACGTTCCGTTTATTTTTCCTCTAACGCTGAAATCGCTCAAAGAAAAGCTTTGGGGTGCAATACGGGAGTGACAAAGATAATTACAGTTTTAAAGCCTTAAGAGGTTTCATGCATCATATAAAATTTTACATTCCACCACCAATTTAAATCAATTATGATCTTTAAATCCATAATTGTGCTATTTAAGGCGTTTTAAAGGCCACGATGCATGTGGTATTTCACCGCGTTCCCGAGTATTTTCACAACAGATCTATTTATTGTGTGAAAGCATCTAGAGGCTATTAAAAGCTGATCAGAGGCATTATTAACTCCTTAGTCTGTCTCTTTGGTGCAGGGAGGAGATCTGCTTAGGCGTTCTTTATCATTTATTCTGAGCCGTGCGGGGTTTCTCAGCCTTCGGTCGCAATAATCGCGGCAAACCCGGAACAGATCCCGCGGTGTCCCCAGCACTGGCTCCTCTCTGCTTGGCTGAGCAGGGATTTGCTCTCCCTCTGCACCAAAAGAGGCTTTTTAATTTATTCTTTTCATGCTGGGCCTAGATCAGTGCACAGGTAAAGATGGTGCTTTTTGTTCTTCCTGCAAATCCTCTCTGCATTTAGTTTATATCGAGGGTTCATCCTCTCTTTAAGCAGCTTCACTAGTTACTGTTCTTAGCAAAAAATTCTGATTGTCTTTCAAAATCCCAAACCAGGAGTTTCATCTGAATATGGTTTTGGTGAGCCTCTTGTCATTGTTGTTTTAATGGAAGTTAAGACATTGGGTGTTTCTAAATTCATACAAAAAATTGAATTTCTGATCAACACCTTTTCCTTCAGTTTTGCTCAATTGAGATTTTTAACCGTAAAGAAATAAGGAAGCACAAGCAAAGGGCTGGAAGTCAATAAAATTAACATGTCTAGTTAAATAATCGAATTAAACAGAAATTGTTTCTAAAAAAATATGGAGAGTCGAGGGTCTCCATATTTCCAGTAATTCTAACAGCAAATCTTGGCTGCCCAACTCTTCATATATTCAGGATTGAAAACTAACAAAGAAAAAAACGCAAACACACAAACAACAAAACCAGCCAGTCAAAAAAATATATAAATAATAATAACCAAAAAGAGAAAACAATCTCCTCTGTCTTTCATTAGCAATTAGAGCTGGTGGAAATTTGAGCTATTCCTGTGTCCACATCCCTGCAGCTCCAATGGTCATTAGTAGGAGCTGATGGCAATAAAATACTCTTTAAATAATTACTCAGCTTTTGGGGAGGGCAGAGGGAGGGAGCTGCTGGGTGCTTTTCAAACATTGTTTGAGGTGGGAGTTTTGGTGCTCTGTAGGCAAACGCCAGCCCCGTTTTTGACAGGAATCTCCATGATCATGGAAACACTCCTGAAACTATTGAAGGAGTGGACACAACCTGGGAGCCTTCTATAAAAATGGAGCTGTGGGTAAAGTTCCTCTGTTCTGCTTGGAAATATCCTTTTTTTACTTTAATTCTGAACCCAAACAGCCCAGAATACCAACAGCAAAACCTGCTTTTTTTCTTAAATAACTGGGATTCACCGGTTCATGTGTTCCCCAGGAATCAGCAGTGATGGATGCATCTGCTTCTTAAAGAATGGGCAGGGGATTGAGTGCTTATGAGCACTGAAATATATATATATATAAATATATATAATAGATATATAATATTATCAAAATAATAATATCAAAGATACCCAAAGTGGTTCTGTCTGAAGTTACAGCATTAAAAAGCAGCAAAGAAACCACCACAAACCTCCAAAATGGGAGAGGTCTGGTGCTAAAAACCATCAGGACTGGCATATCTGGGGGAAATCTGGGGTTTATTTTTTGATCTGTTCCTTTGAGGGCAAGTTCAATAAAGCTCTTGGTGTTGGAGGTTGAATGCAACAATCTCCATGACAAAAATGCCATCCAAGTGCAACATTTCACAAAAACTAAAAGAAAAACCCCCCTAACCTGCATTAAATATTTTTCCCCCCAAAGTATCCAGAGAAGCAGCCCAGTAAATAATGTCATTACAGGCTACATAGATTTGGAGACGATAAGTCTTTCATTTTTGCAATAATAGTAGCAAATAAAAAAAGGCCATTTAAAATCAGAACAATGTTTTTTTTATGTTCAAATAACAAATATAAATTTCCAAGTGGTTATCTCCAGATTTCTTAATGGTGATGAATTCCCAGTTCTAACTCGTGCAAATATCCATTTTCACTCCAGAATTAAGTTATCCTATAAAGTAACAGCGACTGATAGGAGGAATTTATAGTGAATATAGAGATTATTGATTCTTAATGTATGAAGGATTCATTACGCAAACATCAGTGGCAAAATATTTTTGCATTTTATTTTTATATTTATTTGCAGAGTCTATAACTGCAATGGCTTATTTTACTGAACTGAGAGAAGGTATAAAATGCTTTGGCATACTCTTAGCTACAAAGGTAATGAGTGCTTAGATTATGGGTAAAATGGGATTTTCTTTGAGTAGAATACATGCAAAGAATCAGTTTAGGCTTTCTGGGCATCATCATTCAAGGATATTCCCTTTCCTCCGAGGCCAAAGCATCACTCAGAGCTCTGTGCTAACAATCAGAGATGGACAAACAACAAAGAGTGATCATCTTACAAAATAAATTGATTGTTATAACAGGTTCTTAGCAGTTGTGACCACCCCCCAAACATCCCTTTTAGACACACATGAAAAGCAGTGAGAGCTTTTACAGGGGAACAGCTCCACTTCCATTTCCCAAGGACCTTTTTTTTTTTTTTGACTGTAAAAGAAATCACTGCAGGAACACGAGACTTTTAAACTCACAAAAATAACTCAGCGTTGCCCTTTAAAATTGTTTCCACTGACAACTGGAGTCAGGGTGGCATTTGTTCCTGCAGATGCCAGCACACACATGTACCCATAATGATCCATCCCTCGGATGGCACAGTTCTTCTGTGCCTGCTACCTGTCAGGCTTGCACTCCAGAACCTTGAATATCAGTGACTCACTAATGTTTTATGATATTTTACCTCACTTTATGGTAGTCATTTATGACAGCACCAGAATGACATAAACTGCCATAAAGCAAAGCAATGCAATCACACAAATGACCATAAATCAAGATAGCAACAGAAAAAGGTCATAAAAAGGGAAGAAAATTGGAGAAAACAACATTTGAGTTCAGATCCCGAAGTCTGGAGTGAGCAGCAGTGAACTTCAGGACAGATGGATGTGAGCAGGCAGAGAATTCAGAGTTCCACTGATACCAATCATTTTGGGAGGCACTGACAGTGATGCATGGATGGGCTTTCGCTGCTTTTAAGGCTGTTGTGATGTGTAAGGGGTTTATTGCAAGGCGTGAATGGGCTTTTTTTTCTCCCATGAAGTTATCTGAGCTTTGTCCTACACCCCGAGCAATTCCCAGCTCGGATGACCTTTGGAACAACTCTTCTGTAATCTCTATTTATCTCCTGGTTTAAATGAAGAATGTTTCCCCGGTAATCAGGGCCACCTGTAAAAGAACGGGATGGTGATGCTCTTCCCTTGGAAGGATTTTCTTGGTGGGAAGGAGCAGCTCAGGCGGGAATTGGGATGTCCAAGGGTGCTCAGTGGGGAGCAGGCAAGTTTAGGATTATGGGAGGATGGGGCTGGAGCTGTGGGTTTGTGTGAGGTCCCCTCGCTGCTGGGAACAGCAGCAGGAGCAGGTGACATCAGGGAGGACAAGGAGCTGGGGATCAGAGCCTAATGGGGCAGCAGGAGCTGTAAGCAATGAGGTGGAACGGGATGTAAACCACACCTTGAAGTTATACCCCCATAAAAATGAGAAACTGCTGGTGGTGCAGATAACAGCATTTATGAGGAGAATTTATGGGCTGCTCATGTGGTATAAATATATACAGTACACAAACACCAGTGGGAATAAATTCCACTGGACAACCCTGTTATTTTAACAGTAACCTTGAAAATATTATGTTATTTAACTGAAGAAAGTGTTAAAGGAACAATACATAATTTAATCTGCTCCTCTCCCCTGTCCAGCTCACCTCTGTTTCGGCAGCAGTGCTGCTCTAAGGAGTGCATTAAGACAAACACTGATGGTTAATTGCATTTATTTTAACATCCCCGTGCTTCTCCATCCAGCCCCTTGTGCTTTCAGCCTGTTCCTGAAGGGGCTGAAGTGCTTGAAAAACTCTGAGGAGGTATTTTTATACCCAATCTTGATCCAAGACCTCTTAATTCTTTCCCTGCTGTGCTTCTCTGTTTCTGAAGTGAGTTTCTTTCCTCTCTTGTAGTATCACTTGTGCTCACAACTGCCAGAACCATTTCTGGTCCTTTCTTTGAATTCTTCCTTGTCAGAGGACACCAGAGCAGTAAACAGAGATGACAGAATTGTAGCAGATAAGGGGAAAAAAAAAAAAGAGAGAGAAACAAACTCAAAAAAGCTCCCAGTTGAGCTGAGAGCTCCTGAGCTGGGGTGACAGGACAGCAAATTGAGGGGTGCAGCACAGAGAGAGCAGCTCCTGCCCTGCCCTGTGTCTCCATGGGACCCAGGGACAGCCTGGCTCCCCTCCTTGTCCCTCTGAGGGAATATTTGGGATTCTGGAGTCCCGAATTATATCTGGACAATAATGATATCAATTTATATTATTATCTCTGGAATATTTGAGATGGCTCCAGTTCCCTCCTGTTCAGAGCCAGGGCAGTTTCCCCTGCCAGCCCCAGCCTGGCAGAGAGGGAGGAGATCCCAGCAGGGAGAAGGGATTGGGGATCCGTGAAGAGCTGCAGTGTCTGGGTGCTCCACCTCTTCTGAATTCCCTGTTCATTCCCTATCCAGAGCAGGAGACAGCATTTGGGGAAGGAAAATGCCATGCCCTGCACTTTGGAAGAAAATCTGTTTGTTTTTCCAGCTCCAATTTCAGGTGTAAATTCCCTTTCTCTGCCTGTGCTCCTGCTGCCAGGAAAGCAAAGTAGGACAAGTTAACAGAGTGATCCAAGAGGAAAGGAAAAGCTGGGCTCTGAATTTTTGATGCAGTCTATGTGTTCTCATTATTACATTGTCTGTTTGTATTACTTTTGATTTATAATGTAATTGGGGAACTATAGAAATGTTAATGGGAAAGATACTGTTCTGAATATGACAAAGTTGTTTACTAATTGTTGCCTTTAACTTGGGCTAATTTTGTAGCATTGAAATATTTAAAAATGTTTTATTTCTTTATTTTTGGGTTGTCACGAAGGCATTGTTTGGCTTCAACACCATCCTCAGATGAGCTGAGCTCCCTCTCCCTTCAAAAATTAAAAATTTGTTACACTGGGGTTCAATCTCAAACCTTTAGGCAAGCCCATCCATTTTGTTAAATATTTAGATGAGAAATCGTTGCTTGGCTGTTTATTTATTTATTTTTCCAACATCCACCGTGCTGCTCATTATCTTAGGGGAGATGGAGAATATTGCAATAATTATTAGTAAGCCTGGTAATGAGATTACTGAACCATTGGCAGTTTGACTTTTTTCGTGTGTGTGTGATGCGTAATTACAGGGGTTTATTTACAGTGCCTTTCGAGGGTTTGGGGTTTTGGTTTTTTTGCCTTTTAACGATTCACATTTATATCCTTTGTTCTTTGTGGAAGGGATAAGGTTGTATCTCTGGGCGTTTTGCATTTCTCCCGTCCTAACCTTCCCCCCTGGAATGAGTTCAGATGGAAGAAAGAAGCTCTTCCCCAGCCAGGTGATCCCCACCCTGAAAGGTCTTTAATTGCCGAGCAATCTGGCTGGTATTAATTGGGAACGCTCAGGTAAATGGGATTATTTGTGCTTTTATCCCGGGTGATTCTCCCCGCCCGTGCTCAAGTCAATGGAGGGAGTCTCATCGACTCTCTCTGGCCTTGTCTGTCTCATAAATGTGATTTATTAATAGGAAACAGTGGAAGGGAAGAGCTGCTCTGCAGGCCTTAAATATCTCATAACTGGGAGTTGTTAAGGTTGGTCACATCATTGTCACATTTATTACTCCCATTCTCCACTCTTGCCCACTTTTCCACCAAATGCGTTGTGATTTCAGCAGTTTCTGGGAATTTTAGTGGAGGATTCCTGGTGTGGAAGGGGGGGAAAAAAGAAGAAAAGAGATTTGGGGCAGTTATTGAGAACAGGTACAGCAAAATCCTTGGGGAACAGGAATAAAGATGGTGCTCCAAGACTTGTTCTGGAGGCAGAACCCTTTATTTAGAGACCACAAGGGTCAGACGTGTGAAAATACAAAATCTTTGTTTGCCTGGTGACTCCAAGCCTGTAATGATGAGTTAAAGGTCTCCCATTGCCTCGGTGGGCTCGGTTTCATTGAATCCTTTAAAGCTCTTTTTCTCCCCTTCTTTTGCCAGATTTATTCACAGTAGGTTCGATCCTAAATTCAGGTAGAAAGAGGCAAAAGTTTTATGCACCCAACTTGAATCACGTAAATAGTGCACAGGCAAAAAGATGAAAATTGGGGTTAATGTGTGACATTAAAGGTATGGCTCTAACCCAAGGTATTATTCAGAAATCAGTGGGATGTTTCATTTGTAAAAATTGCAAGTTCTGGGATTCCTTTCATGTTCAAAAGCAGAACTGTGTTGAACACTTGAAATTTATATAAACCCACAGTTAAAATGCCTTAAATACAAAATTTATTTTTCCCTTCAGCAGCAAGCAAGTTGCTGGCTGTAAAAACCCCAAATCACACAGAACATTTCAGTTGAGTTGCAAAAAAAATTAGAATGAAAAAAAACAAAAACAAAAAACAAAAGGACAAGAAGCTCCACAATAATTGCATTTCCTTGCAGAACAATAATGCCAAAGCTAAAAACTTGTTTATTTTATCTCAGGACGTGTCTGTTGACTGCTTCATTACGACAAGAATTAAAGGGTAGCACAAAAGGATTCGTGATTTATCCGAGGGAATTTAAAGCCAGATCCCAAACAGCCTGGCTGTAACAGGAATCAATTAAATGGATCTGTGGAGGGTCAGTGGAAGGGAAGATGATCACTCCCAGTGTTTAACTCACATTCCAGCCAGGAGCTGTAACGCTGAATCCACCTCGGTCGGGGTTAAGAACCCGACACTCCCCGGTTTTTTGGGATGTGTCCCGTGTTTGTGTTCCTGTGAGCTGAGGGGCTGTGAGCTGCTGCACAGCACTGCTGCATCCTGCTCCTTTTCTCCCTAAAAGCACATCAATAATCTCACCTGAGCTGCACCAGGCAGTGACAGCACACTTGATTCCTGAACTGCATTAGAAAGCCGGAGAACCTCATTAGAATAAAACCTTTCTTAGAAAGAAAAAGGGCCCAAAAAAACCTCTTTATTGAGCAGCCAGGGTTAATTTTAGTCTGTGAAATTCCAGATTCAGCTAAACTGCCATCACCTCGTTGGGATAACTTGTCACACTGCTGGAATTTAAGCACCAGTGATGTCCTGGGAGTAAACATCCTCCTGTACAGTGCTTAAAGGATGGGCACCCTGGGGTTTCTACCAAGCCTCCACCACCAGATATTGATGCTGGGCTCGTTCCTTCCCCTGCTCCTGAAGCACAATTAATCATCTCACTAAGGTGCCCTGTGTGGTCCATAATTAATGTTGTACACTGACTTGGGGAGGAAGCTTTGGGGGGATCTGGATGATCCAGAAGAAATATGGCACCTCCTTTATATTCAACAGCGAGCTGGAGCTGGGTCTGCGTGCTGAGGGTTGAGCTGCTCCGGTCTGAGGGATGAGGAGTGATGAGAATGTTTCCTTTTCACCCCTTGCCCCCAACACTTGTAGTGCTCTCTCTGCTCAGACCCTGCCCCCGGTGCTAATTTTTGCCAAAAGGGAAAGAGAGGGCGAAAAAATCATTAATTCAATTTCTCACTGGTTCGCCTCTGGTGATTGCTGTCACGTCAGGTAATAGCTTGTCTGTGGTTCTGACCCAATTCTTACACCAGTCCTTCCATACTCAACCAATTAATCTAATGGTTCATTAATTGCAAACATCCGAAATCATTAGAACCTGATTGAGCACAAAAGCATCAAATCCTGCGGAGCTGCGACTGCTTAGCCAGCAAATGGTCTCATGGCAAAGGAATGTCAATGTTTATAGTAAATGTAACCTAAACTAGGGTGTTCATTGACATCTCCCTCCATTTGTATACAACGGCTCTGACATCTATCAGTTCAAGAGTGCATGATTTATCCACTGCTATATCCTGGAACTGACAAGCCAAAGATTACAGCTTAACCTACATGAAAGCAGAGGCTGTATGTATTCCTAAAATAAATATTTAGTAACTGACAAGCTCTGGTTAATATTAATTCCTGATAGAAAGCAGTCAATTTGAGCTTACTTCATGCCAAAATCTATTTGTATTTTGTAAATCATTTTTTCATGGATGCAGTCTAGAGGATCTCGGGGAAATGTGTGAGTGGGGGTGGGTGGCTGCATCCCTTGCATTTTATATCTCCCACATCTGCATTGGGGGAACCCTCCGTGTGCCTGGGAGGTGGAAGGGCACACACAGCACTGGGATGGGAACTGGCAAATGGATGAATTTAGTGAATAGGTGAATTTAGTGAGTGTGAAAGATGCCAACTTGGGCATTGTGGGGTTCTGCAGCCTCCTGTTTATCCAGGGGCAGCCAGCACAGGTGGCACTAAACATCACTGCCAAGTGGTATCAGGGATCCCTCTGTCACCCTGATGTGGAGACAGGTCCAGACCTTGTCACGTGCACTCACCGTGTCTGGCTGGGGTTTTTCTCTTTTCCTTTGCTGTTTTTCTTTCCAGTGCTCTGCTCTGCTTGACAAGGTGGTGATTGCTCAAAGGCTGGACCTGATCTTGGAGGACTTTTCCAACCTCGGTGGTTCTGTGATTCTTCTGTTTGTTTTTAGAGGCTACTGATTGTTCTACTGATAGACAGATAGGGAAGGAGATGAAAATGTCCATTAGGGTGCTCCTGGGCACTGGCACTCCCTGAAATTTGTTTGTGCCTTGCTGCTTACAGGGTCCAGTCTGGGGCCACTTGTCACCACTGTCACCAGCATGGCTGTTGTGAGGGGGGAATGACATTTTCCTGTTGAACACATGCTTTGGTAGATGTCTTCAGAGCAAAACTGAGTGGGCTGCTCAGTTAATGCCCACAATTCTGAAACTTTGTGCCTGGTGCAGATGTGAGTCCATCCTGCCCCTGCACAGGACAGATGCTGATGGCTGGTGTGACAAAGGTGATCTCATCAGACAGGATGAAATGGTGAATACACCTGCCTGGGTCTGCATTTCAGCCCCTGTGACATCAATGTGTGTGTGTAACTCATCCTCGTGCTCCTAAAAGCCCTGACTGAGCAGAAGGGAGAGGACTGGTTCTGTCCTTCCCATAGACAGGATGAAATGATGAATACACCTGCCTGGGTCTGCATTTTAGCCCCTAAAGTACCTCTGACATCAATGTGTGTGTGTGTGTGTGTGTGTGTGTGTGTGTGTAACTCATCCCTGAGCTCCCACCTCTAATATCAATTGTGTGTAACTCATCCCTGTGCTCCTGAACTCCCCCACTGAGCAGAAGGAAAGCACTGGTCCCATCTTCCCAGCCTGCAGTCCCAGCCAGCAGCCCACGCTCTGGTGTCCAGCACTGCAATATTCCCCATTTTTAATGGATAATCCGGGTGCAGAGTGGCACCAGAGTGCTCCAGGAGCTGCCCGTGTGAGCAGCATCCTTGTGCTGCTGCAGATCCCGGCAGGGAGAGGGAAGGAGCCGGCAGTGAGCTCCTGGCAGGAGATGAGCACTATCAGTAGCCCCCAATGATCCGGGGCAGTGGCCTGAGGAAGTCCTTGGAGTGTGGTTTCCTTTATCACTTTTACCGGGCTGCCCTTTGGGGATGAGTTACGATCTGCTGGTTTGATCTTTTGTATTGTGTGCGGGGTTATTGCACCTTTTAGTTCCTGACAACAGCAGTAAAGCTGCCAAGGATTACTTAAAGTGTGGGAATGTTTATAAGAGCTCAGCAAAGGAGAGAGCCTGCTGTTCCGAGGGCTGGGGGAACCAGAAACATCAGCGGCCACCGAAAAAACGGGGTGCTGGGAGCAGCACCTCGATGGGAATGACCTTTCCCAGCTGCTGGAATGAGCCTCTCTCGGAACCCAAGCAATAGAAATCCCAAAAAGCACAATTCCAGGCCGTCTCTGTGCTTGTTTTTAAGGAGAGCTGCGAGTGATTCTCCACATTCCTGTACGTTTTTCCATCTGCTGTGGAGCTGCTGCAGATGAAATCCCAGAGCATGTTTGTTCTGAACGCGGAATTTTCGGGTTTTGACAGTGTTCTAACGGAATCATAGTTCAAAATATTCAGTGAAAACATTCCACTCCCCCATCATTAAGGTGAATTTTGTTTGCATGCTCTTTTCCCAGAACAGCGATGTTAATTTTTGCTTAACTTTAGTCTTACAAGGTACGAAGCAATTTAACAGACTCGGTAACCTTTCATTAAAGTTCAGTGCAGTACTTAAGCGTGTTGGGTGCATTAATTGTTAGCTGACAGCTATTATTTCTGCGGAACCCTTTTGCAGGAAAATTTCTGCTTGATGGATTGGATTTCGCAAAAATTTGCATTTCACTGAGCCGGAGTTAGCTGGCACTCAGAGCTACAGCCGGTATTTAAATCGGAAAACAATCACCCTTTAAACTATTGTTTAATATCTGTTAAAACTATGAAACTTGTTTGGGATAAACTTGATTCTGGAGCTCATATCCCTGCAGCGCTGGCTTTGACACATCACTGGTGTTTAATATAGATAGAACTGAAGTCTGCAGCCAGCCCTGAGTGCTGGCAGGAGGGATAAGCAGGAAAATGAGCAGTTTGGTGTTCCTAAAGCCGAATTTCAGACAGGAGTCACACAGATGTATTCCCGAGGATGCTGTGAGGTGCTGTAATGCAGGGTGAGCAGCTCTCCAGGGGCCGGGGAGCGTGGAATGTCTCGGGCAGTGAACTCACCAGGCTTTAATGGATTGGCAGAGTTTTCCTGGCTCCTGACTTTGCAGTGACCCTCGCTCGCAGCAGCCTGAGTTCCCAGAGCCCTGCAGCACCCACAGGAGTGGAGGAGCATCGGGGCTCTGCCAGGACACCAGGGGCACCAGGGATGCCTCAAGTTTCAGCTTTTATATTTTTCACGTTCTGTGGTGCCCAGGGGTGCAGCTCTGAGCTCACAGTCAGGGTCACTCAGCTCTGCACACAGCACGGACACAAAACAAATCCTGTTCCTGCTGCACACCAAGGACAACTTTCAGCCCCAAAGCACAACCAAGGGTGGCTGAAGGGAGGAACAAGAAGGATGGGACCTGACAGCCTGGAGCTGGAATGGGACAATTCAACCCCAACATGCAAATGGACCAGAACTGATCAAAGTGTGAGACCTGGTGACCATTTTCTGGCCATTTTGTGACCATTTGGGGTCCATTTTTTGTCCATTTTGTGTCTATTTTTTGTCCATTTTGGGTCCATTTTGGGTCCACCTTGGGTGTAGCCCTGCCCAGGCTCTTGTCCTGTACAAGGTGTACCATAAAGGCCTTTCAATAAATCTCTGCTTTATTCTCCAGCTCTGCTCAGTCTCTGTTCCAGCTCAGCCATCCCAAGGCATCCCCAGCTCAGGGGACACACTGGAAAACACCAAATCTCTGAAAAATGAGGAGGAGGAGCAGCTGATGGTGATAAAAGAGGGGTGAAGCTCCTTGGGAAGAACAAGAACTGTTTGAGCCACAAGTGCTCCAGGAGAGAGCAGAGCAGCTGGCAGGGGCTGAGGGGTAAAAACAAGAATTAAAAAAGGGCAAAGCTCACACACAGCAAATGAGGACAGTGGATCCATCAGCCTGGAGGCATCTGGCTGATTATTTTAACCTACAAGGAAGGTGCTGGGAGGGCTGGGGACCAAGAAAGAGGAAACCAAATCATCCAACCAAGAAAATAAACTGAGCTGAGGGAGGAATTACAGAGCACAAAACATTCCTGAGTTGATGGGATCAAGTAACACAGATATTTATTTCTAAGTGTGGAGCACTAGATCTGTGTTGTTGAATATTCTCTGATTTTATCAGTGATCCACCAGTGTCAGGAGCAGTTGAATTTTATTTTTTTTAAATTCACATCTCTGCATTCTCTCTGGTCACAGCTCCATCCATGGCTGCCAATACATTCCTTACATTAGTGATATCTTGTGATACAGAAATCCAGGAAGATGTTTCCAAAGAGTCATGACCATAAATATACAAATAACAGCACCAATACTGCATTTTTTTTTTTTTACTTAAGTGGTTAAAACTGTAAGGCATTTTTTCAGTAATGACAGAATAAATTAATTTTTTTTTATTATGTCAAAGATCTGAGTAAAAGTTGAGTCATGTCTGCCTATCAGTAAATCAATTACGTGCTGTAATTTGGTAAATTTAGCTGACTTGGAGCACTAATCTTGGGTGCTTTATTAAATACAGAAGAGTAGCAAGAAATTCCTTAGATCATCAGGATTATCTCATCAGGAGAGGAAAGAGGATGTTACTCCCTTCTATATCCCAGAAATCTGATGGGGAAAGGAGAGACACAGACAGAAAAGTCAGTTAATTATTCAAGGAGGAGTTTCCTCTTCAGCAAATTCCTCTCCCAGCTCAGCCATGTCATTCCATGGCTTCTAATTTTAGGAAGGATTTGGAGAGCAGGTCAGAACCTTAACATCTCCCTGCAGAGCCCATGGCACAGAAAATGCTCAAGCATTTTCACTTCTTCATTAATTAAGGGCTCCTTAAGTGTCTCATGGTGAGACCCCACACCCTCAAGTCGTTTCTGTGCTCTCTTTTTTTGAAGATGCTCTTTGTTTTTATGCTCAGGAAGGGAGAAAGGAGAAATAACTCGATAATGCTGAGATTTTAGCATTATCCACCCCAGTGTCCTTTGATTCCCTCGGGTGCATCATCCCACAGGTCCCCTGCATCTGTCACAGGATGGG
Source organism: Brachypodius melanocephalos (assembly GCA_013398615.1). Classification (NCBI taxonomy): domain Eukaryota; kingdom Metazoa; phylum Chordata; class Aves; order Passeriformes; family Pycnonotidae; genus Brachypodius; species Brachypodius melanocephalos. The sequence continues at coordinate 1,410,007 of VZSR01001238.1, read as the reverse complement.
AAGGAGCCCCTCGGGTGGAATCCAATCAATACCCTGACCTTCAGCAAAACCCTTCGTTTGGATCAAGTAGGCAATGAAAAAATATATATAATAAATGGAAAAAAAAATAGCATTTTTGTGATAGGTAGGATAGGGAATCCGTGGATGCTGAATTTGGGCATTACCTGGGAAATGGAGACTGTGGGGTAGAAACCATGGAAATCTGATTAATGCCACCCAGATCGCTCGTGACCTCTGGGGTATTTGTGAGACAGGGGCTGAGATCTGTCACATCTGCACTTTGCACTGTGCACAGGCAGTGATTTGTCCAGGGTCCAATATCTGTTGGAAAAATGAAAATTAAAAGCAAGCAGAGCTCATTTAGGGGATCTTCATTATTGGGTGTAGCAGAAGAGGAAAAGCAGGAAGATCTACAAAGAGATCACATGAAGCAGAGCTTGAGAGATCAATTTTACATTGGTTAAAACAGAAAATTGGCTGTATTTTCATAGGGGAATTGTCATAATTGTGTCCTCATGTTTTTAAAATTAAGCATTCCCCAAGGCAGTGAAGGCTGGGGAAATATATCTCAGTTGAAGTGCTGGGCTTTAAAAAATATCAAAAGTGGGTTGGTCACTTGTGTGGTGCTCTGAGAGTCCAAGTTAGAGGGCTTGAGACAAAAAAAGATGTTTTTGGGATGTGCAACCTCCTTGTGATGTTACTGGACTGGTTGGGGAACGTGGAAAAACATGAGCAGGAACATTAGCAAGAAATTTGTTTGGGGTTTTTTTTGGTGAAAATTGTATTTTGATTGAAAAGTTTTGGAGCAATTCTACAACAGAAAAGCATCAAGTCTTCAAAATTTCTGCTGAAACTGAATTTCTTCTGGAAATGTTCTTGGAGTGGATCACAGGGATGCTTGGGACAGCAGGATAACTCCTCCAACAGCTTTGGAAAGAGAGGAGTTAAAGGAAAGCACGCTCAGTTCACAGTCTGTTTCCATAATAGATGTATTTTATTTCTTATTCTAACACACATTTCCAAATGAGGCAGCTTCCTGCTCACATGGTCTTTCTATATCAGAATGTCTGTGCTTTAGTCTATCTTATTTGTAAATTAGGTAGGGAGGTGCAAAATTCACAATCCCAGCTCTGTGGCCATTTTCATGCCAAAAAGTGCTTGAAGAAAATTTTACATTATTAAATACAAAAGTCATATTTGGGAAAACCTATCTTAGTTAACTTTCCTTTTGAGTTCTTCATAAACTCTGGTGCTTTTTGTATACTCAGTCCCAACTAGAGATGACCAAAACATTCCACCCTCTGCTTGTTTTAATATCAATTTTTCCAACAAAGGGCAAAGAAAGAGTTAGAAAAAATTATAAAATGTGAGAATCTTCTTAAAAGGAAATAGATAAATAGAAAATACATCCATTTTCTCCTGCTTTTATCATTTCAGAGTCAAAAGACAGCTTGCATTCTTCATTGACAAACAGAGAGCCACTCCAGGAGTGTAATCATAGTGAAATTCACAGCCAGGATAATGTACAACTGGAATTATGTCTGGAGGAACTGAGGTATGCCTTGGAGGAATGCATTAGATGCTATGGTTAATTAACTAATTTACTCAATCAAGTTTAACAGTGGTTTTAACTTTAATGGCACCATTACATTTTAATATGAAAATAACAGGCTGGGTTCCTGGCGCTCCCTGCAGCCCACCCCCTCCGCAGCATCCACTTCACAGTTGGATTTTGATTTGTGGAGTCTCAAACCTGCCTGTGGTGTGGAGCAGAGGAATTCCAGGGTGTGCAGGAGCACATCCAGCCTGCCTTCCCCAGGAATCAAGGAGATCTCACCCGTGGAAGTCCAGGTTTCCTTGGAAATCTGCTGGATTTGGTTGTGCTGGAGGGATGTTCTCCCTCCGAGGAGATCTGGGGCTGCTGCTCCCTGGAAGAATTCCCTGCCTGTGCCTGCTTCCACAGCTGGGTCCTAGCAGGGAGAACGAAGCAAAGGGAAAAGGGCTTCACTCTGGGTTTGGGAAGACAATTCTGTCTCATTAAAAATGTCATTCGTGGACCCTTGAGCTGCTCCTGTCCCCATCCCAGCTGCATCCTTCCCCTGAACACACCTTGGTGAGGTTTTCTGCTTTGTGGAACATAAATATTCCATGGATTCCTGGAGTTCCATCTCTTGATGTTCTTAGACAGCCACGACAACCATGCTTCACTCTCTATCTTATTTTTTGTCTGATCTAATTAATATTAACCAGTAAATTAAATGTGACTGGGGAAATGCTGCTCCCCAGTATCCCACTGGTTTCCAACTGCAGCCCATCAGCCAAAAGCGTAGGGGGAGTTGTGCCCAAAACTTTGGGGATGCAACTGATGCCTTGTTCCTAGAACCATTTGTTGGGACATGGAAAATACAGCTTCAAGTGGTGTCAGGCAGAGGATGTGCAGCTCCTCCTGCCAGTGGGTTGCTGTGGGTAAAATAGAAAAAGTCTCAATTTCAGGTTGGGGTTTATTTGATAGTAAAACCCTTTAAAAGAGAATGAGGCCAGAATTTATTCTGTGAAGTCCATGTGGCCTCCACAAGGCTCAGACAATCCAGTTTGATGGCTGGCACAGCTGAGAGAGCTCAGTTCCTTCTGGCAGAAAATATCTGAGTGCTGAGTAGACACAGAATCCCAGACCCAGTGAGGGGAGAAAAAATCCCCAAGGTCAGAGTCCAACCTGTGCCTGATCCCAAATCTGTCCCCATCCCAGAGCCCTGAGTGCCACCTGCCGCTCTTCCTGGGACACCTCCAGGGATGGGCACTCCAAACCTCCCTGGGCAGCTCCTTCCAAGTACTGAGCACTCTTTAGATGAGGAGATTCCACCCTGAGCCTCCCCTGGCCCAGCCTGAGGCTGTTCCCTCTCCTCCTGCCCCTGTTCTCTGATCAGTCCCCACTTTGCTACAACCCCAGAACTCCCTTAGAAACCCCAGTGGCCAGGACAGGGCAGAGACAGAGCCACTGGGGTTGTCCCCACGTGGGTCACACCAACAGGACCAGGATGAGGGCTGGAAGCAGCAGCTGGAACAGGCAGAGATTCCTGGAGCCAGAGCAAACCTCACCGTGGGTACCCACACCCAGCTGATAACAGATTTCATCTGATGGTGGCAAGGGACAGTAAATCACAGCTAAACACTTCTATCTGATTTTATAGAGAAATTTTTATTATCAGAGGTACAAAGGCTGTACTTTGGAGATTAACTGGGAAAAGTTTTACGAGGCAGTGGAGACAATGAATCACAAATTCCACGAGGGTGAACCTCCCGTGCTGGATCCCAGTGCAGCTGGCTCGTGTTTGCTCCGTGTGCATTTTGCTACCAGTAATTTTATCATCAATTTTCATATTTTTGTTTAAACATATTTGTCTTTTGGACAAGATAGGTCATATTTCACCCATTTGATGAATTTTCTCCTTGGTCCAGTTTTACAGGATTTGCACTTAATTAATTGCACAACCTTTAATTCGACAGACTGTTTTTAATGGCTGTGTAGTTTCAAATGCATATACAGGGAGAAATTTCAAAAAGTAATTGTTTTTATGTCACCACCATTGAAAGTTGCAATTATTAAAATACACAGATAATGGTACGGGATTCCTTAGCTGATGATATTAAACACGCACGAGTTTTTAACGCAGATTTTTAGGGGGGTTTCATGGAATTTGGGGTAGGATCTCTGTATAGGAATCACAGAATCACAGAATTTCTACGTTGGAAGAGACCTTCAAGATCATCGAGTCCAATCCAGCCCTAACACCTCAACTAAACCATGGCACCAAGTGTCACATCCAGGCTTTGTTTAAACACATCCAGGGATGGTGACTCCACCCCAGGCATTCCAATACTTTATCACCCTTTCTGTAAATACTTTTTCCTGATATCCAACCTAAATTATCCTTGAGGCAGCAGTATCCAGCCCCTGCAGCTTTGTACAAACTCACAGGCTCCACTTGGCAGATTTTGGCAAGATGAGCCTGGATTTCACCTTTTTTCACAGAATTTTGCTGCAATCCCATTAAGGGTGGGTGCTTGAGCAGGCTGAGAGCGCTGTGCTTTATTTAAAGCGCCGAACAAATCTCCTACTCCCAAACCTGGGGAGAACTCAGGGAAGGGAAGCCCAGCTTTCCCTGGAGGGGCTCAGCCCTGCCAGCCACAGCTGTCTTTAAAAGCTCCTTTATTTCCGAGCAGGCTGGCAGGAGAGGGCCAGCTCACCCTGTGCCCATCAGAGGCATTTGTCAAGGCACCAGGCTCCTCCACGCCTGCTAAAAGGCAGACAGGAAGGAGCAGGCAAAGGTCAGTCCCTGTCAGCTCCCTGGAAATGTAATTGTGGTGGCAGTTTTGCCAGGCTGCCTCGTTCCCTAGCAACTTTGGGTGTGCAGGGAAGAGTTAAACATACGCTGCTCAGGGTTGCTTTTTTCCCCACTAATTTTGGCGATGGGATTTTTTTTTTTTTTTAATGTGATTTTGTTTTATTTATTGGCCTTTGTGTATATTTGGGGGTTTGTGTGCATAAGCTGCAAGCTCCCATCAGCAATTGTTTAAGGCTTCAGAAAGAAATCTGTTCCTGAGGACTGGCTGGCTTCTGAGTTGGAGGATAATCATAATTAATTGATCAGCCAAGCCATAGGCTGCTCCCTTTCCAGCAGCTGATACTCCCTTTCCCTCCAGTTTCCAGTGGAGTCACAACGCTTTCCCAATGTTCAGTGCTGATATTGATGCAGGTGGAAATGCCTCCAGAACTTTGCACCAATCCATATTATTTTAATTTAACAGAGTAAATTTCCTCACATTGCTGTTCCCTTGACTTCAGCAGAGTTCCAGGGGCAGAGAACTTGTCCCAGTGAGTTTTCCAGTGTTGTTGGCTGTCAGTAGTTCCTCCCTCCTCTCCTCCCTTGGTTTCACTGATGGAACCCTCAGAGCTGGGCAGGGTGGTTCAATTGCTCAGTGCAGGACATTATACATTCCATAATTATAATACATAATAATAATTACTGTAATATATATATTATACATTATACACGAGCTTTCTGCTCATCTGCAGGTTTGTAAATCTGAAATTGAGGGTGAGGCTGTGCCTGTGGAGGTGACTGGAGGGTTTGGCCCTCCCACACAGGCAGGATTTGCTCTGAGCTCATTTGCAGGCGTTGCCTTCCCATGTTCTGCCCGGGGCTCCTCCAGTGGTGCTGAGGATGCTCTGTGCAAACACAGCGCTGCAGAGTCTTGCCCAGGCTCTCAGCAAGTTACAGGTAATTTTATATCCAGGCTGGCTTTTCCTTCCCTCTCTCTCTTCTTTTTTTTTTTTTTTTTTTAAATGTTCTGGGGATGAAGAGCAAAAAGGAAGTTGCCAAGGTGAGAGGGGAAAACGCTACAGGCCTGCCTCTCTCCTGTTCATCTTTTCAAGGGCTCAGAATAGCCTGTTGCAGAGAGAAAACAAGGGAGTGAGGTGCTTGAGGATGGATTTTCAAATAGTTTCACTCTCCTCTCCAGGAGCAGAGTTGCAAATTTGGATCACAAGCCTGGGCAGGTATCAGGCAGGTGTCTGCAGGTGGGATCTCAGAGGTGAAACCAGGAGGTTTTAGTGAGCAGGGTGGGCAGTGTGAGGCCTTCAGCTGATTTTCAAATTGCCACCAGCTTCCACAGCCTTTTCATACGTGGTCACAGCAGACCCGACTCGGGTGGATTGGTGGAACCAGAGCATCTTCAGCTCCAAATTCCACAGCCTGAGACAGAGGAGCACATCCCTGCAGCCCTCCTGGCAGCACAGAGTCAGGACTCTGCTCCTGGCACGGGGTCTCAGGTAGAGGCAGAGTTTGCTGGGTTTGCTCCTTGTAAAGATTTACACCAGCTTCGTAATTCCATAGCAGAAAGAGTTACAAAGGAGGAGTTGGAATTCAAGCTGTGTCCTGGTGAGACTCCCATCTCTGCTCCTTGCAGATGTTAAGTCACTTTGAGATGCAAGTCAGTTCTTTGAAAAAGCTTTCTTTGGGGCTGAATCTAATGGCAGGAAATCAGCTGTTAATCCTGTCTTTTCTTGGACAGACCCGACATGCATAATAAACTCCCCCTTGCCTCCTCCTGCCTGCTCAGTGATTCAATTTGACCTGAAAGCAAACATTTTCTTCCAAGAAAGACAATGTTTATGAGGTGCAGCCCCAGCGTGGCTCTGATGATTGGAGACACATGGATCAACCTGTGTGAAGGCTGGGATGGCTGTTTGAGAGGAGCTCTGCTTGGGAGGGCTGAGATCACCAACCCTGAGAGAATCAAACCAGCAGCACCAGCTTCACATGTTAAAAAACTGCATCCAAACTGACAAACCTGCATCCAAACTGACAAACCAACACCCAAAC
>VZSR01001238.1:1345288-1393905 GCA_013398615.1 Brachypodius melanocephalos | reverse complement strand
CTGACATTCAGCTGAGGGAACTCGTGCATCATTTTCCCGTTCAGAAAATCCCCTTTGACCGAGGCTGCACTGATTAAAGCTCCTGCAGAGGCACCACAAACAAAGCACGAACAGGAGGAACAGCGTGCAGCACTGGGCAAGGAGCTGGAGCACTTGAAAAGAGTTCTCTGCTTGGTTGGGAATTTTACTCTGGAATGCTGCCTGAGTGCAAAGTGTTTCTCCAGAGTGATTTTACTAAAATTTGATGCTTTCAGGGTTTGTTGAGGAATGTTGGTGGTTTGGGGGTTTTTTTGGGTTTTTTTGTTTGGTTGGGTTTTTTTGTTTGTTTGTTTTTGTTGTTGTTTTTTGTTGGTTTTGTTGTTGTTTTTGGGTTTTTTTTTTTTATGTCCAGTGTCATCTGGTCAAAGGAAGATAGGGACTGACTTCAGAACAGCTGAAAGCTTTTTACCAGCAGTTCTGTTTGCACAGAGATATCTCAGAGCAGAAAGTGAGTGATCTCACCCACAGCTCTGTAAAACCACAATGCAGAGAGCCCTGAGCACATCCCAGCAGGTGCCAAACCTGAGCCAACACCTGGCTGGGGGAAAGTGCTTTTGCAACAGAATGGCAGCAGGAAAAGTCTTGGTGTTTCTTCTGCTTCAGAACAGAAAATTCTCTTAACAACTCAATTTCTGATAATTTTTAATTTGTTACTCTTTTTTTACTTTTCTTTTTTTCTTTTTTTTTCTTTTTTTGATGCTGTAATTCTCTACTTCCATAACTTCAGCAAACTATTTATAGATCTCCAAATCCCAGCTCCCTGGTACAAGCAGTTGAGAAATACTTCCTTCCCTTCAGTGAATATTAGGCCTTTACATAACATATGTGCATATCACTTACTCACTCTAAATTTGGTCTCATCTGCTTCCACTCTGAAAACGTTAATCTGTGAAGCATTTCTCCAAAATCCTTCGTAGAATTATCAGTGGTTGGTATTCATATTGGGGGAGATCAAGGCACAGGCCAGTGTTGCTTTGTACCTAGGCTGTAGATTTTGGGGGGAAAAATGTAAAATTCCTTTGGAGGATGGCTCAGCCAGGAGCTCCAGCTTTGATTGTCACATCCTAAAAAACTCAGCTGTGCTGTGGGTGAAGCTGGGATGGGGCTTTGTTTCCCCCTCAGATGTTGGGTAGCTGGCACATCTCCACGTGCCAGGGGATGGGAACACTCTGAGATATCCTCAAACATCCTTTCCAAAGGAAATGACAATCCTTTTTGTTGCTTTCACTGGTACTTTTACACGGGAGTCGCTATAATTTAACGTAACTATATCTTCCACTGGGTTTATCTCCTCCTATTGTACGGATATTCATGTTTCCTTCCACGATAGTTTTGATTGCAGCTCCTGGTTTTCTTGTGGAGAAATTAATTGCTTACCTTGCTGCATGTCCAGGGATGTGACCCCCTCACATCCTTGCTGGATATTTTTCCATCTCAGGCTCCTCACTGATGAAGCAGGGAGATGCCCAAACATTTCTATTCACTCTGTCCCCTACTGGATTTTGCAACTGTCATGAGAATAGTGGTTCCTTGAATTAATCTTGTTCCTAGTCATCAAATTATTATAACTTAGTTTCAGCAAATATAGTAGCTACTCAAAAAAACCACATTACTTTGTGGAGCTGGGTGAAATATTGTGCATATACAGCAACTGTGACAAAATTTGCCACTTCACTGGGTTTGCAGAAAGGGAGAAAAGGAGGAAGAAATCCCCCCCTTTTCTCCTGCTGTAATATCACTAATTACTTCATTATCAAAAGGCCATTCCATCAACAAAAATGTGCTTTTTGTACATTTTATGCAAGTGACCTTGAAAGTTCTGTATGAAATAGAGGTTTTGCTGCACTTTTTTGGGGACCAAAAAAAGCAAATACCTGCTGATGCAAAAGGGAGTGGAGGAGGAACAGCTCCAGCCTGGGGCCAGCAGCAGCAGCAATGCTGGATATTCCCCCCAGCCTCAGTGAAATTCCTCCCATCTCTGTGTCCTTGCACAAATCCATCCAGGCTCCTCCAACCCCTGTTCCACTCCCTTCCACCCTTAGTGACATTAGGAGATCTTAGGGGCACAAATTTGTCTTTTATTCTCTTTTATCTGTGTTAAATGTATTTGAAGTGCCTGGTGAAGGCGCTCCAGGTCCAACGTGTGTGAAGCAGTGCAGTATTGCAGGAATTAAAGTGTGTTGATTCCTGCTGGCTGAAGAGCTGTCCGTCTCCAGGAATTTCCATCCATCTCCAGGAATTTCCATCCATCTCCAGGAATTTCCGTCCATCTCCAGGAATTTCCGTCCATCTCCAGGAATTTCTGTCCATGGGGAACATTCCAAATTTCTCTGTATGATTCCACTGCTGATGAAAACAGTGTTTCAGAATCAAGCACCAAGGGAAGATGGGTGATGTCTCCATGTGCTTTTCAGAACTGATCACCAGAAGAGCATTTGTAGCCATATTCCAGTGGGTACTCTAAGAAAAGCTAACAACTATCAGCTAAAACGAAAAGACAAATCGCTTTTGTAAAAGAATTTACCTTTCTGAAGGTTCCAATGCAGACAGAATCCAGATGGTTCTTTGGGGTTCTTTGCAATTGCAGCCCAAATTCATTGGATCAAGCTTTGCTTGTGCCAGGTCCAGACTTTCAGCTTAGACAGGGGCTCACAATTCCTACAAAGTGGCTTTTCCCAGGAGGAACTGAAGGGAGAAAACATCTGAGGAAGGAATGACCGAGCAGCTTCTGCTTGGATATGGTCTCTGCACACTTTGGGTGTTGGTTTGTGCAGCTGAGAGAAATCAGAGCCCCTTGGTGGTGGGGAAGCTCAGAGTGGCTCTGCCGGGGCTGATGGAGACTCTGAGCCCTGCAAAGCCCCTCATTCAGCTCGTGCTGCTTCTGCAGATGAAGGGTTAAAAATCCCTGAAGTAGCAGCACCCTTCCTGCCTTGTGCCCCCTCCCTGAACGATCCGAGGTGTCCCCACCTGCGCTGCCTTTCCAGTGCAAAGCCAGGATGGATTGGTGAAAACCCAAACGAAGGCGTAGAGCAGCAGAAGAGGAGAGCAGGAATGGGAGCCCAGCTCAGGGGATGGTGTGTTCCTGCACTCACCCTTTGGATTTGGCCATAGAAGCAGGGGAGAGCAGGAATGGGAGCCCAGCTCAGGGGATGGTGTGTTCCTGCACTCACCCTTTGGATTTGGCCATAGAAGCAGGGGAGAGCAGGAATGGGAGCCCAGCTCAGGGGATGGTGTGTTCCTGCACTCACCCTTTGGATTTGGCCATAGAAGCAGCTCAGAGCAACATGAGGGGTTTTTTGTCGCCTGTGAGGTCTGGCTCCTCAAGGCACAGCCATCCCTGCAGAGCCTTTCCCACTGTCAGAGCTCTGGGAAGGGATGCAGCCAGCCATTAAAAGGTGGGAAAGCATCCCGCTGTTATGTATATGAGAGCAGGGCTTTGTCTTGTCACATGTCACCGGCACAGCAGTGGAGGAAGAGAAAAAAACTCCTATCGGTCTGTGCTGGAGTTGGCACGATGTCCTCCAAACCTTAATTATTGGAATGTGTCCTGGGATAAGTGATGCTGTCATTGAGCCCTGATTAGTTCGGAGGCAGGGTGGAGGCAAGAGGGAGGAAACATAATGTCAGACTGGTTAATTAGCAAGCGAGCAAGAGCAACCCAAATTGTACAATCTGATGAGCAATTTGTCACCCACTCGTTTGAGATGAGGAACGTGGCAGCGCTCTGCATCGCCTTTGTGTTCTCCCTTTTCAGATCTCTTTCTACAGGAACCAGCTTTGTGGCTCCTCTGTGGGGTAGCCAAGAGTTGAGAGAGAAACTCGGGGCTCAGGAGTGACTGGTCCACACACCAAGAGCACTGGGAAAACACTTGAGGATGAGCAGCAGCCACACTCTTTAACCTGGATTGCAAATAAAACACAATGCAGGACAATTAGAGATGGAGAAGAATGTAAAATTCAAGGTCAGAATATTTAGTCTGTGCATTACCCTGTCCCCAGCACTTCGAGGTTTTGGTTTATTTAGCATTCCTTAGCGAATATATGAATTTTTAGGGCATAAGCTTGGGGTAAATATATTTTGTGCTATTTTGGGGACACAAAAACTGCAGAAAGCTGATTTAAAGTAGCAAGTGGGAGTTTCTGTCTGCACGTGGATGTTCTTCAGTGGCACAGCGCTGTCAAATGGCTTCTCCACCACCTCAGCACCAAAGATCTGCACGGGGGGAAGCAGCACTGGAGGGTCAGGAACAACCACAGGGATTTGGGGGTGGCTTTATCACTGCAGGTTTGGACAGAATCAGAGAGATTCCTTCCACCTTTGCATTCCTGCTCCTGAATTCCACCTCAGACCTCTCTTAGGGCTGTTTGAACCTCTCCCGTGCTTGTGATGTTAATCCTGTGAGCAACTCCTGGTGCTGGCTGTTTGAACATCTCCCAAAGCAAGGCTGGCTCTGGCAGCCTCTCATCGCTTTGTAACCCTCAATAAACACCCCCCTTTAAACGGAGAAGGGGAATCACCCAAAAGTGTAACCTGGAAGGTGTTCAGCCAAAAAAAACCAGCAAAATCATTTGCTATTCTTCTTCCAGCAGGGAAGATGGGGCTTTTTCAGCCTTTGAGAAGCACAGAGCACTCTCCCGGATCACTTCTGAAGGCTCGAGGCTTCTGAAGGAGTCCTCTAGTGATCTTAGGAACGAGCAGTGCTTTAAAGCATCATACCCAGCTTTTATAATAATGTCTTTGAGATGTCTGTCACAGTTAAAGGCTGAAGGAGGGCTCGTCTATCTGAAGGTTTGTCTTTCTTTCGCATCTAATCAGCAGATCTAATGAAAGGCACCTGCAAACTGCAGATTTCTCATCTCTTTGGAGCACCACAGTCACCGTTGTGAACATTCCCACCAAAGCAGGTGCATCTGGGTGTAAATGAATATTTCCAGAAATTGATAAAAACGACCCATTTAAAGATTTGTCTCTTTAAGAGAAAGGAGGACAAAAGCTTTCAATTTTAAAACAATACGTGTCTTAAGGGTTCAGATTTCCCACAATAAGTCCCCTGCTGTTATTCCAGGATTCCAGAAATGGGAACTGCCCTGAAATTTCTGCTCTGTCCTTGTGGTACCAAGAGTTTGCTGCTCTCTGTCAGTTGTTGGTGTTTGGTGTTGATAAGTGTTGTCCAGTCCAGGGTTCATGGTAGGTTTTTGGTTTTCTGCAGGGAAGATCTGTCCTGGGTGCACAGGGCTTTTGATCCTTCAGGAGTCCCTTCCTTTCTGCATCAGTGGAACTCAGGATGTGGCAGCAGCACCTGGGCACGGAGGGGGATTTCGGAAGGCCCTTTTTGCATTTATAGAGCTTTGGAAATTTATATATTCACAGACCCTGTGTGAGCATCCAGTGCTGGGATCTTGGCAGAGAGGTTTCCCTGACCTCCTCCGGGTGTTCCAGGGGGGACAGCAGCTCCCCACTTCCACCTCAGGGTAGAATTCAGACTTTGCCTACAACTCCAGATTAATTTGATACTGTTGCAAATAACATTCATTTTTTAAAAGCTTGGGTTAGATTTCAGCAAGACGTTTTGAGTGAAATCAAGGTGAGTTCACCATGGCCTGCGTGGCTGGAAGTGAAGTCAGAACCATCAGGATCTCAGCTGGTAAAACTGAGTTTTGAGTGTTAAACTGAGTTTTAGTGTTGCTTTCCTCTCTCAATGTACATTTAGTTTGGATTGGCTCATCTCTAGGCTGTCTGTGCCCAGAAGCCCCTTGGATTTTCCATCCTTTGGTTCATGGAGGCTCTTGGTGGAAGTGAAATCAGGCTCACCCTGCAGGGATGATTTTGGTTTTGGAGGGCTGCTTTAACCCAGCACAAGGCTCCACAATCCCTGCTGATTGTTTCAAGTTCTTTCCAGCCAGTTGCTGATTATCTAACGAGTATTGACACATCAGTATTCCAGCCATGGCTGTGCTGCCAGGAGCTCAGGAACACGAAGCGAAGCTGGCAAGTACCTTTTGTTCACAGCTCCTCAAATTAAAGACAGGTACTTTGGTGTGTCTTCAAGCAGAAGCAAACTGTGAAAATTCATTTCCCAGCGCTATTTGGGTATTTTTGTAGCTCGCTATGATCACACTGCATATGCAGATCCAAGTTAAAAATCAGCTTTTCAACTCTTGCTTGTTTATACAATATTAGAAGCACTTTATAAAAGTGGATGTTAATTAATGCTGTATTTTAATGGTGTTCCTATGAATTTGTAAGTACATTCTGGAGAGACTATCAAATATAATTTACTTTCAAAACAATTGGGGATTATCATGATCAAAATAATTCAAATATTTTTCTTTTTGATTTCCACTACCCTTACTGTGGAACGGGTTATGTTTAGATGTCTCGCACATACAGAAAGGGAAAAAAAATTTAAAGAATTATTTTCTTATTTTCTTCAGAAGAGATTTTTAAAGAGACTTCCCACCTTCATTTCAATCTAGTAATTTTCAAAGAGATCTAGGAATGCAGCGAGTTCTCCAAGGGACGAGCTGTCCATTTGTGCTCCTGAGAACATGGTTCTGTATTCATTTAATTTTCTGTTGAAGATATCCTGTGTGCATCCAGCTCTCAGCCAACTAACCCCATGCAGTCAGAGGGGTTGTACAAACCTGTCGAGCACAGCAGCACTCCCAAAGGAGTTCTCCACAGAGATGAGCCTCTCGATAACTCAACCAAGGAGGTTTAAATATTTTTTAGTGGAAATCATTTGTGGTGCAAAGTCTTCCCCTCTGCCAGAAGAAACATGAAGAAAATATTTTGTCTAGATGAGAAAATTATTGAAGTTTCTTTATAAGGAGAGCATAGGAAATGGGGGTTTTTATCATCTATTAATTAGAGAAGGATCCAGGGTCTAGAGAAGGCTTTCTATCTCTCCTTAAGTGGAATAAAAGTCTCGAATGGGACTTTTTGTTTAGTCCATGTAGACGAGGGAAAGGGCAGATGAAACCCAGGGGTGAACGAGCTCAGTGAGAGCTGCCCCGTGCTCAGTGCAGAGCTGACTGCACAGCACAGACCCTGAACCCTGCACCACGTTTAAACACAGCCCCTTCCCCACCCCAGGCCCCGTTTATTGCAGCTCCCTGCTTTCAGCTGGATCCCCACAAACCAGCAGCTCCACCTGGGCCCCACGACAGAGATGATGAACAGCCCAGCCCCAGGGTCTGCTGTCACCTGCAGGGATTGCAGGGATTGCTCCGGGGCTCTCCAGTGGAGCTCTGTCCCCTGTGCCTTCCCCTCTCCAGGAGCCGTGCTTGGAAAACATTCTCATCTGTGCTCTCTGTCAGAGAGCATCTGCATTTTATTATATTTCATCGCGGTGCCAAGGAAGGGATGTGTTTTGGAACTTCCCAGCACCGTCATGGAATTTTCATTAATGGAAAGGAGGAGGAGGGAGGTCCCAGCACCCAGCACTTGAAATGACCTTACAGGGAGAGCCTCGAGGGAAACAAAGGCTGGGATGGCAGGGAATCTATCCTTAGTGGATGGGGGAACTTCCTTGGTGTTGCACCGATGCAATGTTTTGGTATTGAAATAGTAAAAAAAAAAAAAAATTAATAAAATTGATCCTGATTACACAGAGGACATAAAATCCTGCTCTGCTGTAGCAGCCATATATCAGCTGAGCTCACACATCTTCAGCAGTGGAACTCCAACGAGCCATGGTTGTGGTCGAACCTTGCAGGAGAAGCCTTTGCAGCATTTCTTCTGAGCATTTGTTCCTGGATTAATCCCTGCCAGAATCTGCCCCTGTCAGCAGAGAGAAGGCTGAACCAGAAAAGCAGAAAGAACCCGTGGTGGTGCAGCCATGAAACCAAAATTCCCTTTGGCCTTTCAGAGGTGTTGGCAACACCTTGCTCATCTCAGCCTTCCATTTTTATGGTTTTTTAGTGGTCTGAATTCCCTCAATGTGTTCTGTCAGTACCTGGTGGCCTGTGAGGAGCAGATGTTCTCTGGAGCTCCTTGGAAAAGCTCTTTGAGCTGCCCAAGAGTGAGCTCAGCCCAACCACCCCTTCCCTGTCCTGCTTTCCAGTGGCATTGCTTTTCTCCACAAATTCAGGAGATCATTTTAATCCACCTCAGTGTCCCAACGTGTAAAATTGGTCTTGATGAGCCCATAATGAGGCCAAAAAGGTCAATCAGAGCTGCAAGGTGGGAAGTGCTTTTCAAATGCAAATTATTTTTCTGGCCTGGACTTTCCTGTGAAGTTCTGGAGATAATATTTTAGCTTGACTTTTTTTTGCCTTTTTTTTTTTTCTTCCCAGTTCTAAATTGTTATCTTGGAAATGCACAATAGCAAATTTCCCCAAACTTTAGCCAATCGGGATCAGCCCTCCCAGATAATGTAAATACAATTAGTTGATTTAAAGCACATTTCATGTTCTGCTTATCTGCTAAGTGTTTCAGTTATGGCGTTCATACAGAATGAGTCACTCATACATATTCCTCAAGGAAGAGCCAAAAGATGGAAGGAAAATACAGCCTGAGGAAAAAGTCTATAAAGATTTCTCGCTTTTCTAATCCCTTCTCTCTAATGTTTCTTTGTAAATTTGTCAGATGGGAATGAAATTGCCTCATAACTCTCCAGATGTGAAGAGCATCACTGCACAAAATTACGTACTTGTCAAAGCAAGGGGGAATTTATGTTGGTGTTCCTGAGATGTGATTTTATTCAGTCTATTTCCTTTGTGCACATCACAGCAACTAGAAAGACAAAAACAGCTAGTTTATGTATATCTTCTTTTTTGCCCCCCCTTTTTTTTCACCTCTGGTGAATTTTTTAGCTTCTATTTTTCCCTTTTGTTTTCTTATCCCCCTCCCCTCCCTCCTTTTATCTACTGCTTATTGCTAGTGACAGTAAACTTCATCCAACAACACTCTGATGAGAGCAGCTATGATTCTACCAGCACCAGGCAGCTCAGACAAGTGCTACAGTAATTTTCCCTATGGAGCATGGGGAAAGGTGTGGCTTCTCTCCTGGTTAGGGAAGATGTTTGTTTAGAAACCTGCAGCGTTTCTTACAGGCAACCAAATCACGGTTTCATTTGGTATTTTGCTTTGTATTCTGCTATTTGAATTTAAACGCTGTGCATTTTCCCTCCAAGGCTCCTGCGGTCAAATATTGTGGTCAAACTCACCAAAAACTTCTCCCAGTGATACCCAAGCCTGGTTTCTTTGTGCTGTTTTTAATGATATTGTTGGCAGGTTTGGTGCAGTGTTTCTTCCTTTAGTTCAAAGCTCTGGTGTTAAATGGAGTCTGAAACACAGGGTGCATAAACCACTCTGAGTTCCAGCTCCTTCTTGAAACACTTAGAAAATTTCAGCTTTTTAATCCTCCTATCTGAGTTTCTCCAAGACACACAAGATGGTTTTAAAACCAGGAATAATGGGAGGAAAAACAATGATCCAAGTAAATGAGATCTTCAAGGCACTATTCACGATGGACCTCTGAACCTCTTCTAAAAACTGGGATGACTCCTGTCACTGAACACAGGATGGGAAGAGATCCAGACCCATCAGTGCCCCATTATCCCTGTCCCAGCACAGCCCAGTTAGGAAAATCAAATGCTTCCTCTTCTTCTTTCTTTTTTCTTCTCTCTTCTTCGTTTTCCTCCCCTCTCTAGTGTTTCCTTTGGAAGTTGCAGTTCACTTCCCTACCTGTGTTTAAAACCAGCCATATTCTGAGTGGGTAAATTTTGGGTCCTGAAAGGGTAAATTTTGGGTTGCTGGCACACCAAGACACACCACGGATTTACAAGTAAAAGAAGCACTCTCAGTTATGCAAGACTGGGTGATGTGCTGAGGATGTCAGGATTTTTCAAGGGAATGTTAGAAAAAAAGTATTTATCTGGACATTGGGTTTTATGGGAGCTGGACTGGGAGGTTATAAATAATTTTAAGTGTTAAAGCCCAACTTGGTTCTGTCTCTGCTAAGAAAGCACCTGTAAAAATACACTTGAACCAGTTCTGGAGATGGCTTTAATCTTCTAAAAGCCCTATCACCAATGAGGAGAACACCTTGGAGTTCTGGTAGGGCAAAGACTCTGCAGATCCTCCTGTCCCTTTTGATATCTCACTATAGAGCTTCTTGTGTGCCCTTCCAGGCACCATCCCTGTGCAGTCAAGGCCAATCTCTCACTGTAGGGAACTCCAAAAATAAACACAGGGTTACTGTGCCCCTTCCTCAGCACCCTTGGGGCTGTCCTGGCAATGGGATAACGGCTGGGGAGTGCTCACCAGGACACAGAGGCTTTGTGCTACCTGTTGGACTGAAAAATGAAAATATTTCCTTTCCTTCTTCATTCTCTGGTCCTACAGAGTGTCTGTGCGTGAAGCAGTGAGTTAATATTAATACCCATCAGCATTTTATCCCGGTGATGGTGTAAAACACTGGCCTAGAACAAGGAAGGAGAGCTCCTGGAGCCATCCCAAGGGCTTCAAAAAGCAGTTTTCCCTGTGGTATATGGGGTGTAAAATTATGATGGTGTTGATGGAGCCGGAGGTTGCTCAGAGCAGCCTTGAGAGGCCTGGAGATCTCTTGGAAAAGCAGCAAAGTAAATGGCAAGCCACATATTGTAAAGTAACAAGAAGAATTTTTATTATTGCTCCTTTTTTTTTCCCCTTTTGTATTTTTCTTACCATTTTGATCAGGTGTACATTGTTTATAACCCCTCGTTTACCGGCCCCAAATATCATTACAACGTCTGCACCATGATCTATGCTCGGTTGTTACCCTTTTAATGGATAAAAAAAAGATTTAAGCACTTCATTCTGTTGCATTTTGACAGCTGTTAGCCATCATTTTTTCCATTCACCTGCATTTAGCAATCCCATAAAGGGAGGCAATCTCGGAACTAACAAGAGCTGGGCACTGCAAGGTGATAATTCTGTATCACTTTGGCCTATAAATACCTGCCAGGCTGGGGGCTGAGTCAGCAGTCTGTAACAAAGTGGCAGCCGTGCCCTTTTATCTGTGTGAGTGTTTCACAGCAATTGGACTATCAGCCCCTGCAGTGAAAATCCATACTATCGATCAGGCTATTTCTCCACTGTAATTCTTTTGTAGGAAATCCCTGATGACAAATTTTATCTGCACCACTTTTTGATTGCTGGTTTGATGTAAGCGATCTCCAAGGGCAGAGTTAAGCTCCTGGCCGTTCCACATTATCAAGCACCAGCTTTATTTACTGAAACTACACTTGTGGTCACCAACCAAAATAAAAAAAAAAAAATAAATAAAAAATAAAGGGAGAGAGAGGGGAAGGAGGAGGTGGAGGAGGCTGAAAATTAAAAGCAAAATAATATTTCAAAGTGCAGGAGCGAGAGGGTGAAATCACTTGCATCGGCTGCTGGATTGTTAAGTAAAAGCATGTCCTGCATTCATAAATGCACAAACGGGAGAAATACGTTTGGATAAAAATATCTGTGGGACACAGGGCTGTACCTGGCCAGGGGATTGGGCTTGGAGATGATGCTGCAAGGTCTCCTTCATGGGCATGGTCCCACAGTTCCCCCCAGGGCCCTGCTGGGAGCTCCCTGTGCTCATCAGCCAGCAGGATGTGGTTGTATTCCATTCCCAAAGGGGTTTTATTGCTGCTGAGCTGCCTGGCTGCTGCTCAGGGCAGGGTGCTCACACGGGGTTTGTGATCAGAGCTGAGGTGTTTGCTGCTCTCTCCAGGGTTCTGCTCACACTCCAGGCACAAACCTCTGGCTGACACCTGCTCACGACAGAAACTCAGATTAGTGGTACCACCCTGTGGATTAGCTGATGCTCTTTAACCTCCAGATTTAACCTGGAAACCCCACCAAAGGCAGCTCAAGGATTTCCAGTGTCCCTCAGCTGAGTGAGGGTGGGGAACATCAGATTCTGCAGGGCACAGAAGTGTCATTGCTGGGAATTCAAAAGTTCAGATTCTGCAGAGCACAGAAATGCCATTGCTGGGAATTCAGCTTTGATTTCCATGTAGGCCATTGTCTCAGCAGAGTTAGTACAGATTCCCCCTTGGACAGGCACGTCTCTAATTCCTGCCCTGCTGCTGAATGAATCCCTGAGCCCCCGGGGAGGGTTCCCAGAGCACTGGCACGTCGGGGTTACTCACTCTGACTCTGCAGAGATGGTTTCCTTTCGCTGAAGCAATGCAGCATGAAGCAGGGAGATGATGTCTTGTGTTTTCCTGCAAAGCCCTGAGTCACTGGCGTGTCCCAAACTCTGCACGTGCGCTCCAGGATCGCTTAGGAAAATCCTCCAGCTCTGCTTTGGGGTTTCTTCACCCAAAGCGTGTTAAGCACAAAACTAAAAATAGCTTGCATAGCAACTAGATCTCCATCAAGGAAATATCTGTTTGTACTGCTGGGCTCCTGCCTCTGACTGTGTCACTCTGCTAAAATTCAGTTGCCTGGAAAAATATATATCTCTGGCTGGAAACATATATCCAGAGGTGTGTGTTTACTGAGCAGCAGATATTGGATTAGGCATGGAGCCAGTCCAATTTCATGACTGCACCTTTGAAAAATTGTCTGATTAACACTGAGAGGAATAATTGTATGTGAAAGGAATAGTAAACATTCTCTATTAGAATGGATTTTCAGCAAATAATGTGAAATACCTTGGCCATTCAGAACCTATCCCAATGAAAGCACTTCAATCATTTTCTTAGGCAATAGCTCAGATTAAATAAATTAATAGCAAGTAAGTATTGAGAATAATTGGAATTATTTCAGAGAAACTATTTTGGCTTTTTATACGGCTGAGCACCTTCCAAGGCTGAGTAAGTTCGAAGTTTGCAAATTCGATTCACAAAAGTGGAATCATAAAACCCAAAGAGAAGACAATCAGATTTCCAGGAGGAGTGGAATGAATTTAAAAATCAATGAAATCCTTTATGTAAGTCTTATGCACTGCATATCTCTCCCCAAGATTTTTGATATAATTTAGTGAACCTAATTCAAAGCATGCAGTTCAGCCCAAAGTCTGTTGTTATTATTGGTGAATTACCATAAATCCCAAACCAATCTTGCCTGGGCTCCAAAAGGTTTTTGTGTTATTTGTGACAGGATTGACCAAGGTAAGATGGGTGGGGATAGGTCTCAGGTTGGATTGGATTTTTCTGGAGGCCTTTTCCAGCCTCAGTGATTCTGGGATTCTTTGTTAGGTCCTTCCACATCAACTCTGAGGTACCAATATTTGAAAAAAAACAGGTGACACCAACTGTTTATAAATTATTTGGATTTATTTTACATTTTACCTTTAAATTTACTCCTGATGGAAAGCATTGAATGGACACCAACAGAATCTCCTTTGTTGGGGGGGTATGGACAGGTGCTCACTGCTGACCACCAACCCATGTCACTTAAAGCAGCCAGCAGGTAATTATGACTTCCAATTACTCCTAATCTGGGCTAGGCTGGAACCAGTGACCTTGCAAGAGTCTGGATCCCATTAACAGCTCCCTGAGCCAGCCAGTCCTGGGGTGTTTGATTGTTCCCAATGCAACCAAAGAGCTCGCCTTCACTCTCCTTTATTTGTCTTCTTTTTTTTTTTTAAACTGCTTAAAATGAGGGGTGGGGAGGTATTGAAATACTCAATTTGCAGTTTCCCTGGATCTCTAATACCACGTCTAGAGGAGCAGATTTCATTTGCACTGGGAATACCTCCTGCTGAAATGAAATTCTCTTTTCTCAGCCCTTGATGCCTCGTCTGTCACTGATGGATCTTGCACACCCAGACCTCCACAATCAGTGAAAGCTGCCCTGATTCTGCCTGGCAGGACATTACAGCATGGTCCCAGACTCTCATGAGCATTTCTGGGATATCCTCAGTGTTATAGGAGTGAACAAGAAAAGAAATGAGCCATTAGATGCTAATTTCTATCTGCAGAATGCCTCTCATTACATTTTCTATATCAACTATAATTTTTTTTTAATAATAATAATAATTTATTCTCATTTTTTAAAGCTCTGAAATACTTGACATTTTCAGCAAGGCAAGCACCAGGTTGGTCTGTTTGATACCAGCACTGATGCACCTTGCACCAAGAGTGGCCAAAGGTTGGACTCAGTGATCTTGGAGCTCTTTTCCAAAGTTTGGAGGTTGTGTGACTCTCTGAAGAGCTGGCAGGGAAGGAGAGGACACTGGTGGGGCTGCAGGTTCCCCTCTTGGGACGGTTTATGTGTTCTCAAGAGCTGCCTTGCTCATTGTAGAAAGGACAACAACACCTTTGTACCTGAATACTAAAAACCAACCCCAGTGCAGCATCCCCCAGCTGCAGGGCTGGCCCGTTCATTTGCACATTTTCAGGTTAAAAAGCTGAAATTTAGCAACACTCTGGTGCACCTTGGTGCCACCTGTGAACAAGAGGTGTCAGCTCAGGATGGTTTGTGAGCCACCACCTGCCTGCCTCACCTCTGCACTAAAGAGACCCACGGAGAGCGCTGGAAAATTTCAATTTCTTCTCCAAATTTCTGGTGCTTTGGGGCAAATGCAGCGTTCTCATTAACATTTGAGATAAGGCTGGAAGGAGCACAGACATTAATGCAGATTACAGGCCAGAAATGCTAAGCTGCAGCAGCTCCCTTTGATCTGCTGAGATAGGACAGTGGTAAATATTTCTGCAGCCCTGAAAATCAGCAGTGTGGAGCCCTTGTCCACACCAATGGGAATTCAGCCATCCTGGGGGCTCCTGTGGTCCTGCAGTGCCTTCCCAGCCCCGTGGTTTGGGGCAGATCCAAGTGAACCCCCCTTTTTGGCAGGGGTTAGCAGACAAGATCACCCCACGTTTAGTGTGTGAGCAGATCCCCTTTGAGGGAGACGTTTCAGGGCATGTTTGCATCCTAAACTGCCATGTTCTCCTTCAGAAAATGCACCAGCAGCAGAGTAAAGGCACTTTGCAGAGGAGGGGATCACACCTGGATCCCCCTTTTCCACCTCTGGAATCTGAGTGAGCACTGATGTGTCATTCAGTTCTAAAAAAAAGAACTTGAGCCCTTCTCTCCTATACCAGAAGCGGTTCCTGAGCAGGAGAGAGCAGGAAAGGACAGGAATGCTATTCCTACAGGCAGGATTTGTCCTATTTATTTCCTCATTTCTTGGACTGAGGTTTCTGTTCTTCCATCATGGTTTTGGCCCTGCTCTCAGGGCTCTGGTTCACCCCATATCCTTTACAGAATGTTGAAATGCCTGGAATTGTCTCAATTTAGGCTTCAAAACGGAATCTTTTATTTACAAGGACGTTGAGATTAACAGTGTTCAGTGGTAGGGAATTATTCAGCTGGAATTTACAGCTGCTCACGTGCAGGTCTCTGACTCAGCCCTGAAAATTGAAACAAGTGGATCCAAAGCAGTATTTGTGGAGATGTTTCCTTCCTGATGGTGCTTCCTGCAGAGATGAAATGATTCCTTTGGGCACAAGGGCGTTTACCTGGGACAGACCCAAACTGTGGGAATGTGTCTCCCAAGGAATTGAATCAATGAGCTGGTGAGGTTTTTCCCTTTATAGCCCTGATGATATTAATTAGGATTGTAAACTGCACGTCTGGTTTCATCAGCCCTGTCTCCCACCATCAAACAAACACAGCCCAATGTCAAATTATTGAAGTGTCCCAGCTGCAGGAAATTCCCCTCCCTGCCTTCCAAGTGTTTTTCCTTCAGCACAAAATAACAAGAGAGTCCCATGTGTTTGTACCAGCCCTGCCAGCGCTGTCTGTAAAAGTCGTGTCATAACCTCAATCAGTCACTCAGCACTGGCCAGCTCTGGGGTAGATGATCCAGAAATCCTCCTGCCTGGGATTATTCTGCAGGAAATAACACGGGGCTGCCTGACAGCAGCAGCAAAACACTGCAGGAAGAGGCCAAACCACCAGAGCTGCCCAAGGAGCTCCTTCCTTCCATTTCCACATGTGTCACCAAGAGCCAGCTGGGAGCTGGGTGACAGGGTGGCACTTGGAGAATTTCATCTTTTTTGTTTTTTGCTTGTTCATGAAAATGTTAAGTTTTCTAGATTGGAATGTATTTCGCTAATTAATCCATCTGTTCTGGAATAACGAAATGCCACTGACCACTGAGAGCCATGCAGAACACAGCCTGTAGATCCTAAGCTTTTTTAGACTGGATATTCAAAATTTATGTGTCTGCCAGTCAGGATATAATAAAATGCAGAAACATGCTTGTAAAAAGAAATGTGATATTTATTCTTCAGCCATGTAATATCTTCTACTTATACACCTCCCTTGAGGATATCTCAATGTTATTGGAAGAGGAGTTTCCTTAGACATGCTGCCTTTTCCTCTTTTCTGGTTCTCCTCTTCCTTTTTGTTATTTTCTCTTCTTTTTTTTTTGTTAATTTTCTAATTCTCTTTGGAAAGGGCCAACCCTTATGTTGCAATACTAGAAATTAGTAGGGTTTGAGACTTAATAGTGGGTTTATCTGAATTAATTTGTGATATAAAGCTGAGGAGCAGTTTAGAGGGTGTAAGTTTAAGACCACGGAGGATTTAGATTTGGGTTATTTGAGGCAGTCTGAGCACAGACCATCACTAAATCAGCCCAAGGACAGGCAGGACTGGGGTCTCTCCGTGTTTTCCTGCTGATTTCAGCCAGTAAGGTTCTGGCTATGTTTTCCAAGTAAAATTTAGGGATCACAAACCTCTTGCCTGCAGGTCAATGGTTAAGGAGAGGTCAGGCAGCAGTGTCCAAACTGGAATACAGCTCTGGATTTAGAGTCCTCCGAAGGTGTCTGTGTTATCCCGACGTGCAGCTGGCTGTGTCCATCAGTCTGTCTGTCTGTGCTCCTCCTCTCCCAGTGCAATGCTGAAGGGAGGCCACTTTCAGGTCTTTGAGGAGCCATCAGGGTGCTTTGTGATCCTCAGCGAAACTCAAATCATTGAATGCTGCCTGTCAGTGAATTAACAGAGGATACTGCTGCACGCTGTAACTTCAGCTCTCCTTGCTTTTATCACCTCCCTTGCTTTTATGATGTGTGCAGTGAAAAAAACAAAAAAATCTCTTGTGAATGGAAGTTTAAGTTTGCCTGCAAGGGTCATGAAATGTGGAGACCAGCACGGGCCCCTCTGCTGCACCTCAAAGGTGGTGTCTGTGTGGTCACCAGCTGGGGCCAGGAAGGGGCTGCCTTTGCCCAAAACTTGTCTCCATCTCAATTCATCCACTAAATTTGGGGTTTGGGGAAATCCCCATGATGGGCCAAGGAGGAGGAGGAGGAGGCTGTGGATCCACTCTTGAGATCCACTGGTCCGTGCAGTCAGTCTGGAGGAGATGTAGCTGCTCCTGCAGCATCCACAGAGGACCACACCGTATGCCAGATTTGTTCCATGGATTTCTCTCCTCTCATTGCCTTGAGCACAATTACAAATACATTATGCAGTGTGAATTTTCACCCTTTTTTAGCATTCAGCGGTGCTGTGAAGCACCAGCCTTTCCCCTCAGTGTACTGGGTTGAAATTAGAGCATTCCCCAAATATCCTGCTGCCTGTGCCATCCCGCCGTGACCCACGGAGAGGACAGCACCACCAAGGGCTTCCCCTGATGGGATTCAGTCAATCACAGCCCCCAGATCTCCCACCCTGAGCTTTCAGAGGGTCAGGAACCCGAGCTGCTGCTGCTGCTCCCAGGGCAGCACACACAGAGCTGCTGCCAGAGACAGCTCTTGATTTTCAACTGGGGGAACGCTGTGATGGACAAAACGCAACAAACCAGCTCCATTTATCCACTGCAACGGGCACACGCCTCTCCCTCCTCCTGCAGGGGCTCTGGCTGCTCCTTGCAGCCTTTCCCGTGTATTTTTGCACGCTCTGGCCTCACCCTTTCACGAGTGTTTTTGGCAGAAAGGGCCCAGCACCTCTGCTGCCTGCGACGGAATCGGACAGGAATTCAGCCAAACTTGTGCTGAGGATTGAGAGGCTGTGATCAATTCTGACAGCGTCCTGCTCTGCTCAATATTCTGTCTGAAGTGCCTGGAACCGAGTGCCAGTGCAGAGCGTTTCTCGCTGGGTTCAGGAGGGGAGATGTAAACACAGGCTGTAAAAGACCTGCATGTCTGCAGCTCGTAGGGGTCGTAATTCTTCCCAGCAAAGTTACCTTTCCTGTTTCTATGAATTACTCTTACATTCTTGTAAGAGATACGGTTTGAGGTATTTATGGTGCATTCAATTCTGCTATCATTGATTTACTGGACTAAACCTGCTCCAGGATATGATGTAAAGCCCCTAATTCCAAAAAACTCTTACATCTCGGCAAGAAGAGCATTTTCTGCCCTGTTGCCCTCCAGCAGATGACCAACAGAGATAAACAGAGGGCACTCCACTCTCGGTTGCAATGTGCTTGGTGATGTGAAGGAATCAATCAGACAAAAGCAGATTATTAGAGTGTCTGAGAGAGATCAAACATTGCTGGCATCTTCACCCACACACGGTTGATTTACAGGCAAGCTGATAAAGTGCTGCAGCTCACTGTCAGAAGTACATGACAGCTCCTCTAGCTCTATGGATAAATTATTGCTGAAGCCCATGATAACATTTCTCCACCTAGCAACCAAACATAACAGGATGTGGCTTTTAGCACTGGGAGCCAGAATGATACAAAGAGAAAACACAGAAACTCTCGAGGCAGGGAGGCAGCACACGGGGAAGGCGGGCAGGGTGGGATTTTCACACACACGCTCCAGGGAGGTGTGTCTGTCCTGGAAAATCGGCCAGGTTGGAGCCCTGGACCTGCAGAGACGCTGCCAAAATTGGGAATGCAGGCAGGGGTTTGAATGGGCTGTGGGCAGAGCTCTTGGGTGGGTGGTGGGGCTGCTCCTCTCACCCCTCAGACCCAGAGCCCCCCATTTCCCACCCATGGGAAATACCAGATGTTTCCTTTGCCTTGGAAAGGCACCAGCAATAAATAAACTCATCGTGCTTTCAGGAAAGGCAAATCAAAATAATCCGATTATTTGGGAGACAGTGTGCTAAAGAAAGATGCGGTTCAGATATTCTCTTTATTTTTATCTGGTGGCTTATAAAATAAGAAGTGATATAATCTGCTGAATATTGCATCATGGCTATTAGACATTGGGGCTGTGCTCAAAAATTAAGTTGGGTTAATTAGAGCATGTACTATATGCCTATAAAAGACTAAATCAGGCTCTGTCTCGGGAGCCAGACGTGATGGCTTTTCAAAAACTGAGAATGTGACCCTGACAACTTAAAATCTAAAGTATATTGAAAGTACTCACAGGTTAGAGGTTCTGCTGCCTCAGATGCCTTTCATAAATTCTCTTGCTTTGAAATGCACTTCCTTATTTAAAATTTCTTTCTCTCTCTCTTTGTTGCTCTATCAGAAGTCATCCCACAGAAGAGTAGGGAAATGAATATGGAAATAACTGTATGAAAGAAATTACAGAACCTGTTTGTCTGTATTGTTCTGCCAAATGAACAACCAGAAAATGTGAATTTTTTTTTTTTTGCTTCTTTTCCCCCTGTGGTGTTTTCAGTTACAAGAATTTAGCAAAGGTGAGAGGTAAGTGAGAAATTCTGAGATGTAGAAGATGCAATTTGATGAGATCCCTGAAGTGATTCTTTATCCTGTTTGTTAGTTTGTCACATTGAGGGCTCGGTGTTGTTCTCATGAAGGGCTCAGTGCTGTTTATCTGCACACAGACCTCAGCCCAGGTTGCATTTGGAGTTTTTTGGGAGGTTTCTTTGGTGGCTGCTGTGATGGGAGGTGGCTCCAGCTCCTGGGCTGCCCCAATTAACCCTTTGCTCTGGTTAATTCCTGCCCAGCTGAGAGGGAGGAGGAACCTGACTGGAATGTTTTCCTCACTCATATCCACGATCCTGGTGGATTGCTTGAAGCGCCCCTTCCCTTTCTGCCTGCCCAGGGCAAGGGTGGGTTCTGTGCCCGTTTGTCACATTTTACAATCCCCATCTCGCTTTCCCACCCTCTCTGGTGCTCCCCCAGACACGTTCCAGGACAGTTTCTGTGGGACCTCCCTGGGAGGATTTGCCAGAGCGACTCTTGTAAAAGCCAACAGCAACTGCGTGGCTTAATCCTCGTGTGCTGCACTGAAAAATTACCCATAAATATTTCACCATTATGTTTTATTATTACAGTCAAATTTGTTTTATGTACTTATTATTTAAGGGATAATAGGGCAGGTGTCCCGTTTTATGAGGCAATAATCTGGTTCACGTTGGCTCCATAGTTTATCCCTCCCAGGGAGCTGCATTATCGCCAAGGGACACGGGGAGCTTGTCTTATTATAGTAATAATAATAATAACAACACCAACACCTTCTGTTCCTGCAGCACCTTTCCTCTAGAACCCCAAGCATTTTATAAATCTGATTTGATTTTTGACAGCTAGGGTCATCTCAAGGATTATTTCAATCACGCCAGCTCTGGAGTAAGGATGGAAACCAGACTTTAGAGCAGCAGATCTCCTGCCCTGCATCTCTGGAAACCTTTGGTGTTTATCTCTGTCTCACTCAGATATCTGGGGGTGCAGGGGATGAGCCCCAGGTGTTGATGGATGTCCTTGGCTGTCCTTGGGAGTGGAACTCGATGTCCTTTGATTCAGATGTCAGAGATGCACCAGAAAGCTGCTCTGGGGAGTGGGGAGCAGGGCTGCAGGCAGGGACAGCCTCACCTTTATGGAAGAAACCAGGTCCAAGGGGAGGGATGGATTCCCACCCCTCCATTAGGCAAAGCTCCCTCTGCAGATGATTTTGGGTGATGTGTCCTCAGCATGGCCAGGATGGTTGGAAGTGCTGGTACACAGAGGTGCTGCTGAAACCAGTCCAAATTCCCCCCGTGCAGCTCAGCTGTGCACTGCTGTGGGCTGTGCTGGTAAATCTGCTCTGTCTGAGGCTCTATATATTAGATATACATTATGGAGAGAGATAGATTAGATTAGATACTGGATATTAGTTATATATATTAGATATTAGCTCTATGCAATGTATTAGCCATACTCAGGGGGCTGTTTCTTCCTGAACACCAGAGTATAAAACTGAGGGTGCCTTCAGTGTCAAGCACCAATTCCCAGGCCCTGGAATGAGCCACACAAAGCCTTGGTTTTCCCTGGATGAGCTGACCTGTCATGGTTGCCTTGTGCTCTCAGCCCTTCAGCCAAGGTGAGCCCAGGGATGATTTCAGAGCTTGGCATTCCAGGTTTTCCCTCAGAGCCAGCCCCTTCTAGGGCAACATTCCCGAACTGAGATGAGGTTTGCATTTTATTAAAAGTAAAAAGAGGATTTATCTATAAATATTGTTGGTTTCTGCTGTTTCTTCTGCTATTGCTTCTCTCTGTTAGATTTTTTTCTTCCTTTTGTTCTCTTTCTTTCCAGAAAGGCAAAAAACTCTGGGATGTTTGGCTGTAACATGAGTCTCTAATAATTTCCAGTAATAGAAGTGGTTCATTTCTACTTGAAAGTTGGAGCCAGCTCTGATGAAGTTATATATTCTTTGATTAAATAAGATATATAAGGCTGAGTCTGCTCTCTTAACATCCCAGAGCCACAAGGGCTTTAGCTACTCAGAGGCTGTGTTACTCATTCCTCCCTTATCCACAATCCCAGGCTGACCTAAAAAACTTTCCCAACTAATGCCTGACTGAAAGTGCCAGATTTCCACATGAAGTCAGAATTTTACAATTTGAATTCTCCCCACGGAGGGAGGAGGAAAAAATACCTTTACAAGAAATTTCCAGAGCTTTTCTTACTTGCATGATTCAACATTCTCTGAATTTCTCTGAACGCTGATTTTCCTCAATCTTGGAGGGAAAAGGACCAATTTCTGCCACCTTCATAGCTGATCAACCAGATATTTAAAATATTAGCCCCTAAGTCTGCCAGCAGCTGCTTGAAAGGATTTTTATGGGTCTCTACCTGTGTTTGTGAGTGCCTAAACACCTCCAAATGTTTCATCTCATTATGCTTGGTATTGTGGTGAAGGGCTAATGCTTTCATTAGATCCATCAGCCATTCACAAAATATAGCTGCGTGCCACATTTACATCAGGAGAACAAATCATCCTGTGCCTCAACTTTCCCCCATTAGGAGCTGAAAGGATGTCTCGCCTCACCCAGGCAACGGGAGATGTCAAAAGTTCATTGGATTTACGGATTACAAATCACCAGTTGTCTCTCAAGCATTGTGCAAATTATCCAGCGTTGTTTTATGGCACCGAGGGAATGGCTGGGCAGGGATTCAGGCGTGTGCTGAAGCACCTTGTTGACTTCAGCATCTAAATATCTAAAATGAACATTTTGAATGGGAAGGAGAGACGCCCTCTCCTCCTTCCCTGGGCCAAAGTGGAGCTTAGACCCCAATCTCCTCCCTCAAGAAGTGTTAAAGTCTGTCCAGGGGCTCAGCACCTCACATTTGGAGTATCTGCATCTAAATTGCCTCTTTTCCTTTAGTTGGGTTTGTTGGTGCTTTTTCTTTTCTTTTTTTTTTCTTCCTTATTGCAAAATGTCACGTTCTCGTAACTTCCAGAAAGTTGATATTGCAAGAAAAAAAAACCCAAGTCGCATCCGCCTCATTATGTTAAAATGTGAACATTTCTAATATTTCCTAATGGCACCACTATAAAGTAAACATTGGAATGAAAAGTTCTGTGCCAAAAGTGGAGCCTGGAGACAGTTAATGGGAATGTGTTCCTGGGGTGGCTCAGGGTTTGCTTTGGGGATGTAGAGATGATTGTGGAAAATTGGTTCCATTATTGCCCCAATTACCACGTGTAAAGTCATTTCACCCTGCACGGATGGCAGAACGGGGAGCAGGCAGGTTACAGTGAGAAATTCCATGCAGCTTTTGGGTTGATTTTGTGTTTTCTGCTCGTGTATCGTGCCCTGGGTTCCTGCCTGGTTTTTATGCAGGGTTACCCTTTGTCACCTGGTTGTTATTGTTTTAATAACAGCCCAGAGACAGTCCCACAAACACCCCCATTCCGATGCTTTACGGACTGGTGAAGCTCCCATTCCTAAATGGGATTTTTTTCCACACCATATCCAAGCCCAAGTGTTCAAACTCAGCACAGAAACAGAGTTTTTTTGAGGCTGTGGATGCAGGACCGAGATGGGCGATGCTTGTGTGATCAGCACGGCAATTCCCTATTCATGAGGAAGCAAAAGATGAAGTATAGTGCAAAGTAGCTGTTGCATCGGTGCTTTATTATCTCGAACCGGTAATTGAATCGCTGCTACGTGCTGAGTCCTGCAGGGAAAACCCACCCCGTGGAGTTCCTTGGCGCTCTGTTACGCTCCACGAGTTCATCCATCCAGCCTAATTTATGGAATGCCTCCGTGTTTTGGCCTTCCAAAATCCGACAGCACGTGTTTCAGATGCGATGTCTCCATCAGAATCCCGAGTTTATGGCAGCAGAGGAGGAGGGCAGTGCCTTTCCACCCGCTCCCGTTGTTGTTATTCCTCTGAGCACACAAAGAACCCTTGGAATGCCAAGCGAGGGAAGTGCTGGTGCCGGGCCAAAGCCGGGATGAGGAACTTTGCAGGCAGGAAAATCCTTCTTCCATCTCAGCTCTGGCTGCTAAAATCCCCCCAGGGAAGGCTGGCACAACCATGGCAAAGTTGGAGCGGCATGGTGAAGGTGACACTGTCACAATCCTGATGGAATCGGCTCCCTGGACTCCCATTAAATGGGAAACAAGGGTGCAGAGGTTCAGTCCCTTCTAGGCCACCAACAGCACGAAAATCTGCACCCCTAAAGGTGCCCGAGCTCTCACAGAGGGGACACTGTGCTTGGGCTGAATTTGACCAGGATAAATTCACTGGGGTTTTGTTTTAGGAGCTTGAGCTGCTTCAGCACCAGCTCAGGTGTCCCAGAATCCCAGAAGTGCTGGAAAAGCCCTCCCAGCCCACAGAGTCCAGCCTTGGTGACCTGTTCCCCACCTCGTCCCCAGCCCAGAGCTCTGAGTGCCATGTCCAGCCCTTCCCTGGTGCTCCCCTGCTCTGCTCCCCTGCAGCACTCAAACCCAGAACACAGAGCTTTCCTTCCCTCCACGAGCTCTATCCCAACACACTTCTGCTGCCTGTGGGAATGGGAATTCCCAGGAATGTTATCCTGGGAAGTGTAAGCAGCCCAGAGCTCGGCAAT
Organism: Brachypodius melanocephalos; assembly: GCA_013398615.1. Taxonomy (NCBI): domain Eukaryota; kingdom Metazoa; phylum Chordata; class Aves; order Passeriformes; family Pycnonotidae; genus Brachypodius; species Brachypodius melanocephalos. The sequence goes on along the minus strand of VZSR01001238.1, from coordinate 1,369,727 downwards.
GGCCAAATTCCTGGCCAAAAATATTGACAGAAAAGGAGAGGAAAAAAAAAAAAAAAAAAAAAGCTTCCCACAGTCACAGAAGGTCTCCAAGAGCTTAGGGCAGATCCACGGCCTTCCAAACCCTGGATGCTGGGAGCATTGTGGAATTTGGGCTGCCTCCTTCCTGCACCAAAACTTCACCGCAAACAGAAAATGAAAATTTCTTTCTTCAAACACAGTTAATTGCTTTCAAGTTTTGGCATTTCTGTCACTATTGGATTTCCAGGGCGTCCCATGGTAATGATTAGAACTAAGCAAATACCTCAAAATATTTTCCATGAAAACTCCTTTGAATAAAACATTGAATAGCCTTCAGCTGTGTTCACACCCCTTTCATATTTGCTTTCTCTGAATATTCCAGTGACTGATTTATAGGCAGAAATGTTAACTGAAACAGCAATTTTTAAGGGAAAGTTGCATAACATTTATGGAAAGCAGATTTCAAACACGGATATAGTATCTAAATGCAGCCTAGTTGGAGTAAAAATAATGCCAGGTGATTTAGTGCCTTCAATCCGAGAAATCATCTCAGGATCCAAAAGTGCAGAGACCACAAACAAAAGGAGGCTCTGTCCACCAGAAAAAGCAGAAATGAGGCTCAGATGCAGGCAAAGCTTAGGAGGTGCTTGGTGAGTTTTGAAGAAGCGATTGTGTCCAGCTCTTGTGGACAAAAATACCTTCATAAATCTGGCCCCAACTCAGAATAAATGTTGGATATTGAACACATTTGAAAAATGGGAAAGTAACTCCAAGTTAATTGTGAAGAGGAGAAGAGACTGAGCTGGCTGAACTTGAGCTGTTAAAGTTGATTTGCTTTACTGATGACACAGGAGCCTTGGCTGCTTCTTGGAGATGTCATTGTCAAAGAGCAAATATTTGCATATTGCTCTCCAACATCATTAGCTTTGTTTTGGGAGGCGAGTCATTAGGACCAAGGTTTGAGAAGGTGTACAAATATTGCACATCCCATCTGCATCCGTGACTAATTTGTGCATAAATCAGGGGAGGAGGCTCTGAGCTGACCAATCCTGGGATGTGCAAGGATGTTCACAGGCCACCCACGTTATCAGCTGCGTTTTGAAAAGAAATTAATAATAATTTAAAAAAAAAAAAAAGGCTGAGCAAAGCTTTAAAACTTAATTTTTGCATATGAAGCTCTTCTCCATCCTGTAGCGTGTTCCATGGAGAGAGAGCTCTGCTGGTACAGGGAACTTGGACAGATCTGCATTATTCCCCTCGGAGTGCAAAAATATCTTCATGCCATCTCGGAGAAAAAGCTCATTTAAATGCTCTGTGAATGCAGCCCTTCCCAAAGGCCACGATGTAGTCATGTATTTTGGATGATCTGCAGCTAGGAAAGCGTGCAGCTAATGCACCCATCTCACCACGGGCAAGACTGGAACAAAAACACCAAAAAACCCCCCAAAAAAACAAAAAAACCAAGAGAGAGAAGCTGAAAGCCAACGCACAGCCTCTAACCCAGATTCCTGCTTTGAAATAAAGATGGTCTGAGGATGTTCTTGTTACCCAATTCCACGGCTTGCTCTGTAAAAATGAGGAGCCAGGGTATTTCCAGGGTATTCCACACCCCATTGTACCTTTCCCACCCTTCTGATTAACTCTCCCTAAAATATCCCTATCAAGCAGCACTTTCATGGCTGGGGAATGATTTGTGTTCTCTTCCTGTGAGAAGGGGAGGATTTCCAATGATAAAAATTACGAGCAGATATCGAGGATTTTTCCTCCAGAAATGGTGAAGTTCAGGCTGAGATTCTCCACTGCCATATCTTAGGCAAGGAGGATAAATGAACTCACTTTGATTTCCCTTTCTTCCCTAAAAAAATCATTTCCTTCCCCTCCTGCCATCACATGCTAAATTAAGTCACGTCTTTCTTTTATTAAGGAGACAGCTTTTTTTCCTGAGCTTCTTAAACTTTTCTAAATTTTCTTACCACAAACACTGCTCATTTTGTTTCTTATCCAGAGACTGATAACAGGGTTTCTATAAAAATGAACATTCATGATCAAAGAGCAACTCTGTATCATAAACAAATTACAACAACTGGGCATGCTTTGAAATAGCTTAACCTAATTAAGCTCAAACACTTTCGCAAAAAGCTTTAAAAAAATGGGTGTAATTGGAGCTCTGTTCAGGTTCAGCTGATTTCATATTTTTAGTTTGGTTGGCATTTTTTTCTTTTTTTTTACTTTTTTTTTTTTTTTCTCTTTTAGAGCTTTGCATAAACAAAACATTTTGACAGTGTTGCCTTCCTGGGAAAAAAAATGTTGGTGGTGCTGAAAATTCAGATTTCCAAATGAAACACAGCTCTAATTGCTCATTTTTGCAGCTCTGGGGATGTGTGTGAGATGTGCCAAGAGCAGCCCCGAGCGCCGGTGACGGTGGCACTCGTGGGGCACTCGTGAGCCAGGGGTGGCTGGGCCAGCGCCCATCGTGTGCTGGGCCACCAGCAGCTCCCAGGGAGGGACTGGGAATGAAAATGGTTGAATTTTTTCTTTAAAAGATCAGTTACAAGGTGGGTTTGGAGGATTGAAATGGAAATCCCAGTGGTTTTCCTGTGTTAAACCCCATTGCACGTGGAACGTGGCCAAGTGTTGGTCCAGCCATGGATTCTCCATTTTTTCCATGGATTGTTGTTGGTTCCTTGTAGAAAATTAACTTTAGGCTGAGATAATCAAACACTCAGCTTTTCGTGTCTTATTTCTCCTCTCACTCTCTCTCCCCACTTCAAAGGTGTTGTAGAAAACTTTTCTCAGGTATTTATTTCTTATCTATTTATTATTATCTATTTATTATTTCTTGATTATAAACCTCTGAGCCACAAGGATTGATCATCCCCTTAAATCTGATTCCAGGGATGATGATGATGATGATGATGATGATGATGATGATGATGATGATGATGATAATAATAATAATAATAATAATAATAATAATAATAATAATAATATACAGCTGCATCTTTTAGTTACTCAGATCACTGTTTTAAAGGTCCAGCAACCCCTGTGGATGATAAAACGGCCCTCCAAAAATCTCTCTTTATTGAAGCATCAATTTTCTTAAACTTAGAATGAGTAAATCTTCTGTAATCTCTGTAGAATTGTGCCCTTCCCTCATCACCAGAGAGCCAGAATGTTTTGGTTATTATCTGTTCTAATCTGTTGTGATCTGGTCTTTTCTGCTGTCATGAATGATTTCCTCTTTTTCAAGAGATTTTAATTTTATTTTTTTTTTTTTAATTTCATAATGGAAACAATTTGCTGTTTGCCCAGCTGTGGAATTTCCATAAGGAAATGGTGATTTGCTGAAGGCTCTGATTTACGCTTCTCAGGAATATTTGTGGGAAAAGAATTTCAAATCCATTCTTATCTGCTCCAGGTTTTTCTGCACTAGAGTTAACACTGCATTTTGCTCTTTGCTTGTAAAAGTTTATTAATGATTACTTGATTGAAACAAATTTATGTACACAGCTCAAAAATACTTTCGTTCTGCAGTGCTCGATTTTTTTTAAATATACTTTTCATCTCTTTCCCATTTCTTGAGGAGAAAATTTTCAGCAAAAATTTCTTTTCACGATTGAAAAGCACCAGAAGTGCTAAGCCAAATTACCTGTAATTATCTAACCTTCTGATTCTGGCCATGTTTAACAGATTAAATGCTCTGTCTTTACAACTTTCAAGGTTAAGTGCCCATAATGGGACATGCTGGGGAGTAGGGTCATATAATCCCCAGCAAGTGGCACTCAGCAGCCCCAAATGGAGGAGAGTTATTAAAATCCGTAACACGCAACTTTCATCTCACACTCAAATCATAAAGGGAGCCACTTGGAAAGAGCCAAAGGCTATTTGCAGGTTCAATCTATTCACTTTGCTCTCAACGGTGATCAAAGTTGGGAGCTTCACAGGGCTTGGGCTGATGGAGGAGCTCATTTGGAGGAGCTGCAGAAAATGCTGCTCCGTCCCCAAGCCAGGGCGGGTTGGTAATTGGAGTTCTGCACCCGGGAGGGAGCAGAGCCTGCACTGCCCAGCTCCCCACAGGGCTGCACCAGCTCGTGGGCAAGGGTTAAAAGCCAGGGAGATTAATCTGGGCACCAAGACAAATTACACTTCTATTTTTTACAGAAAGTTTTCTAACTGGAGTGGTTCCGTTTTAATTGGGGACTATTACTTTAAATGAAATGCAAGATTGAGAGTCTTTTTTTTCGCAGGGATATTTCAGTCACTGTCAAGACCTCCCAATAAGCTCATTCCTGCCTCTCTTCCACAAATTATTGCTTTTTCTTCTGGAATTTTCTGGAGTTTACTGATACTTTCTTTTCCTAATTTACACCACGTACCAAGTCGATAAAGTCGGGTCCAAAAGCTGTTTAGGGTGACACATTCAAAAACCGGGGTGCTTTTCTTTTCCCCCCAAAAGGCCACTTTTGAAGGTGTCACTGTCACACTGCAACAACTGCAGTGAAAGCCCTCGATCAAAACAAGCACAGCACCTTTGCACGGCTGTTTGTGCTCTGCCAGTCCTTGGAATGACCTTGGCTTAATTACCTGCATCTCAATGAGTGAATCTACATAGCAAGTGAAGGTTAATTAATGAAGGATCATTTCTTACTTAGACCCATCAGGCAGTGGCTGACAAGCAAGTGTGGCCCGTGCAGCAGCAGCCTCTGTCTCATTAGAAATGGTCAGATTGATGTGCTGGGCTGCTCTGGAAGCAGGGCCAGGACAGTTTGTTAATGAAGAGAACTGATGGGCTCCCGCTAAACACTCAAAAGCCTCTCTCTGTTATCCCCAACATCACTGAACTTCAGTTTCTCCCACCAACTCCTCAATTCCCAGACTTTCATGAGTGCCTTTTCCACCTAAACTTCTGAGATTTCCACCCAGAAGCTGCTGTGAGTTTTCCACCTGCCTAAAACGGGCAGAGCAATGAGATCCTCTCTCACATATTTGGGGTGGCTGGCACAAAACACGATCAGCTGCATCATTCCAAACCTGGAGGCTGCAAGAATTCCTCCAGTTCACCTCCAGCCTCAAGGGATTCCCTGTCCTGGAGAGCATCCCTGTCCTGCAGAGCTGGATGTGCCTCTTCCAGCTGCCATCCCACACCTGGAATGGGCTGGACCAGCATTCCCACTGGGATGTGCCTTCCTCTACACTCAGCAAAGCTCCATCCCAGCCCTAGGAAGGGGAATATTCGTGGTGGAGATGACAAAGAGGTCACTCAGGGAGCTGCATTAAGATTCCAACACCAACATCCTCACCCTGCAGCAGCTCCTGGGGTAAAACACCCACAAAGAGCCTGAAAGCCGAACCAAAAATCCAGAAAATGAGAATTGGAGGAAGGCAGTTCCTCAAAGCAGCTGCAACTAAAGCTCAGAAGTTGTGCTGAGAGCCCTAAAAACCCTTTGAAGTTGAGCTTGTAAAGAGTCAGACCTGCACTGCCCAGAAATCTTTCCAATCACTCGTGGGCTTCCACGATTTTTCTGATTTTAGAAAAACTCTTGCACTTGATGGAGGGAATTTGGTCCCACGGGAACTTTCGAAGCACAAAGTGAGGCTTGGCTCACACAGGAAGGATTTGCAGGGAGCTCTGCAGACACAAACACACCTGCAGTGACTGATGGCACTCTGAACACTGCAGAGACCAAACCAGAGCCCACTCCAGCACCTTCCAAAGGCAAAGGGCAGCCCAGGATAAAGCTCAGGAGGATTTCTGGGTGCTGTAACCCCAGCAGAGGGATCCAGCCTCACCATGAAACCATTCTGAGCACTGATGCTTTGAGGTCAGGAAGTGTTTTCCTTCCCCATCTCTGTTTCTCTGACTGGGGATCCAGGCTAGACCCATAAGTGCCAATTTTCTCACCCTCAACAGGTTTTCCACATGCAGGAGTGGCCAGAGAGGCAAAAATTTCTTCTGCTGGTGAACAGAACGTGTCAGGCCAGAGATTTGCTCCCTCCCACTTTGTGTCTGTATTTGATCTTGTAAAGTTACAGATTTTGGCTGCATTGCCTCCTCTCTTTTTTTCTTTAGGTTATAATTTGCCTTTTTCGAGCTCTTCCCTTCTCACTCCCATCCATTGACTAAAAAATAACAACAAAAAAGTCTCAAACATTTGGTCTCTTGTCCTCCTTGCTTTTGAAGGTTTACACAAATGAAGGTGGGGCTGAGCTCAGAGGTAAAACTTGAACACACTCTAGAAAATAATTTAAAAGGTGAATTGCTCCCACCTGATACTGAGTGAAAAATAGCTCATGTGATCCTGCTTCTGTCTGTTCTATAAAAATTGATTTTTTTTTTCTATATGCAGAAGTATTAGGAATTGTTTCTGGCTTGGGCAGGTGCCAGAATTTAACTCACCACACTTCTAATGTTTTCAAGTGCTGGAACAAAAATATTATAGAAAAAGTTTTCTGTAACTGGGAAAAAGAGCTCATTTACCTTTGTAATTTTCTATTAATTTACTACTAGGATTCATTTTGCATTTAATTCAGTCCTCTAATGGCTTAAAACTGTGTCTTTGGTCTTCACACATTTGTGGTCTCAGCCGTGTCAAGCTTTTTCATCTACTTTATGTTCATTTATTTTAACTTTTAGTGGTCTTCCAGCCAATTCTTTATCCTTTTTATTACAAGAGCATGAAATTTTATAATGCCCTAGAGCTTTGTTAGTCAGCTGCTACAAGGTTCTTAACCTTAGTTAATTTATTCTTTCACTTTTGACTTTCAGATATGGAGCATGCTTTAATATTTTGGTTTTGAATATGAAAGCAACTTTTATTAAGTGGGTTTATGGCATTAATAGATCCTTATTTCATTTTTACAGGAGTGTTTGGGTATCCTGCTAGACACAGAATCTATCATTTTCCATAATTATCTATAATTTTTGTAATATAATTTTAACTCTACTATATTATAATACTGCTAATATAACAATCTTCACTTTTTAAGGTAATTTTACTCCAGAATCATTGTAAACAAGCATAAGAATGGTTCTTTTTCTTTGTAAAACCTGATTTTTTTTTTGGTTTGTTGGTTTTTATATTAGCAAGTAATTAAGTCATGGCAGCTTGCTTATGTAGAGAGGAAAAAAAGGAGAAAGTTCTAAAATCATCACTTGCTGTAATTTCACATAATTATCCTGAACACATCCTGTATCCCAGCAGTGATGTAATGCTGGCCATTCCTGCAATTTGGGGATTCCCCCAGGAATCCATGAAACCCCTACAGCCACATTCCAACCTGGACAATTCCGGGATTCTGTGATGGCCTCAGCCTCACAGCCTTTCCACGGCAGGGGAAGAGGGAAAAGTGAATATCTGACAAAAATATAAAATTCATGAGCAGACAAACAACTGAACTCGGGCAGCTGGACAGGGGGAGAAGGAGGAAGGTGAGGAAGAGGGGGATAAACCAAGCTGAGCCTTGGTTTAGAGGAGAATGAGTGGAGGATGTTCTGCCCAGGCCGGGAGGTGCTGAGGGAATGGGGAGGAGAGGAAACCTCAGCTCTGGTGTAAAAAAATGGGAATGAGAGGAAGTCTCAACTTTGCAGAGACAGAGAGAAAATGACTGTCAAGGAGTCCCCGTGCCAGAGTCCAGGTATGGGCATCCCTGGAAAAGTGTGGGATGGACTGAATCCCTGGGAAAGGGATTGGATGGGTTGAGTCCCTGGGAAAGGGATTGGATGGGTTGAACCCCTGGGAAAGGAGCTGGATGCACTGAATCCCTGTCCTTGTGGATAGAGAGGGCATGGTAGGACGTGGTTTGTTCCCAGCAGGGGAACACAAGGAAGGTTGGAAGCAGCAGAAGTTCAGTGCCTGGCTGGTTTCGTTTGCCTTCAAGGATGGATGCACCAAGAGACCAAAATACCAACTCTGAGCAGCATTCCCTGAGCAATCACCAGTCCAAAGGGGGACAACTGGAAAATTAATAGCAAGGGAAAAAAGAGTTCCTGTGGAATCCACAGGCTAGGCTTGAAATAACCACATTTGTCTGCAGTGTTCCATTTTTATACCTTTTGGCTCCCAGGAATCTCCATTAATCTGTAATTTTAATAAAAATGCATTTTCATTTCAGCCCAGGTAAGAGTCCTTGCTGTAATTCTCCTCCTCAGTGTGGTGGAGTTGTTATTTCCCCTCCATTATTTACCCGTGTGTAAGCACCAAACCAACTCCACTGCACTGGAGGTTCATTTCTGTTCCACAGGGAGATAACACTTAACAGGATTTTATACATATATATATATATATGTAATATATATGAACATTTCTTTGTCAGGTAGAAGCTTTTAGTTATTCTGACATGAGGCTTTCACACTGCAAAAATATTACTAATACTATTTTGCCTCTAAAGTGCATTTGTTATCAATATGCACTTAAACTGGTGATCAAGAGTTGGTGGGAGAGACACCTGCTCTGCATTTCTTATCTTTTTAATACCTTGGGGATACATCACTTAATAATTTAGTGCTAAACCATTTAGCATTTTAGCCCATCATCTCTTATATTACACATAGGATTTCAGTAATGTCTGATAAAATTATGTGTTAGCTGCCTTATGTGTGTGTAAAACTTAATAAGTCTTCTTCCCCCCCTCAAGTTTAATAACTGATTTCTTACATTTATGGATGTGAAATTTTATTGCTCGTGGATATAGTTTGAACCTAAATCTTCATATCTTATAAATTGATTTTTAGTTTCCTTTTTGACCTTATGAATTTCAATCAGACATTGACCTCTTGTTGCTCATGAATCTGACTGATTTAGTGCCATATAACAATAATACTGTAGGAAAGCATTATCATAAGAGCCCACAGGGTTTGCTGAAACCCATAACTAGATTTTGGAGGCCTCTAGCAATAATAATTCTTGACCCAAGACTATTCTCTAATACCTTCATCCTTTACTGTTCTGGACTGGCCAATCCTGGTTTTAGTACATTCAAGGAAAGTGCTGGAGATTCCCAGGGGGATTCGAGCTCAAACTGTGTGGAGAAGATAATGCTGAATATACTCCTGTAAAATGGAGCTTATAAAAGACCAATTCTGTCTGGGATTTGTCACATTTTGAAGTGAGAGGGGAAGACGATTTAAAAGGAACCTTTCGTGACAAAAATTAGTATTTACTCAGTGTTTGAGATTTTTGAAAAATAAAAATTTGATAGTAATTGTCTTTACTGGAATGTGCTGTTATTCTTCAGTCTATCACTATGGCTGCAGCCTAAATAGAGGGCTTGAATGATTACTGCTTTGTTTGCTTGGCTGTGCTAATTTAATTTAATTTAATTGCTTATATGCTTTGCTTTACTGAATAACTGGGTGTTGATGTTCATTATTCCTTATTAAGAAAGAATCTCAAAGTGAAAGCAGAAGTGGGAAGGCCGTGGGCCTGTGGTGTTGGTTTATAAATGTTGACTTTGGGCACAAACATTGACTGAGCCTGTTTTCCCTGTGTGTGTCCATAGGTGAGGAAATTGCAGTTTTGTTCCTGAACTGATGGCCAGGACATGAGCAGGGAGGCAGCACCAAGAAATGAGATAGAACTTCTTGTGGTGAACAGAGGGTTCAGGAGGGAGCCAGGAGCTGTGAGCTGGGAAATCCTGCTGGATGCAGCCCCCAAACCCTGCAGGTGCTCCAGCAGGAGCTGTGAGCTGGGAAATCCTGCTGGATGCAGCCCCCAAACCCTGCAGGTGCTCCAGCAGGAGCTGGGAGCCCCATCCTGTCACAGCCCCTGGCCAGGGCTCCCTCTGCCAGGGGGCATTTCTGGGGAGCAGACTGGCTGGGGATAACAGGTTTTAAACACTCAGTGTTATGTAAAACTGAGCTGAGACCACTCAGATTTACCCTTTTCACTTGGGCTTCTGTCCACAAAGGCAGAACTTGCAGCTGGACATGAGAGTCTGTGCTGCTCATCACCATCCTGACTGCAGAGATGAATGAGGATGCACTTTTTGTCCTGTGAGAGGCAAATCTGATCCCTTTGCAGCTGCCTGAGAAGGGAATCTGAGGTGCTGCAGGGCATGGCCACATCCCTGTGCTGTTATATCAAACATTGGGCTCCTGCAGGACCCCCAGCAGCTTCCTCTCATGTTGGAGAAGGGCAAGGTGCTCCCGTCCTTCCCATTAAGGATATCACATCCTTGATGCCTGGCATTTAAAAATGAGTTCAAAGTGAAGCCCTCTTCGTGGCAGTCAAAAAACTCCCTGGCACAGACCCAGGTCCATCTCCTCCAGAGCCCTTGGCAGACCCAGCTCCCAAAGCTCTCAGGGCAGACACAAAGGTTCAAACTGGAATTCCCAAGGAGCTGCTCCCAGCCCTCTCCAGCATCCCTTCCTTGGAGGATGGAGTGCAAGCTGAGGGCTTGTGGCACTTTGGAATAAATGATGCCAAGTGTTGCTTAAGGACCAAAACTCGATGTAAGCCAGTGAAAGCAGATTTTCACAAAAAGAGCTTCTGCTTCCCCATGCACTGGGCTGGGAGCTGTTAAAGGCAGGAATTCATCTCTGGTGTAATTAATGTTCAAGGCTTTCCAATTTACACACAGAATACAGGAGGTGAGAAGTCCAAAATATAAATATATGAGTGGAGCTGTGTAGTATTACTACTCTGTTTATGATGCTGAAAAGTCAGAACTGTGCCAAGCCACTGTTTTCCTATCAACTATTTAAATAATTTATTGACGTGCAAAGTTAACAATTCTCTGTGTTTACTCCAGCTTGTGTTAGATCTGATATGAATGAGGCTCTTTGGACCTTGCATTTTTATCTAATTTCCTCAATGTTGGCAATAATTTTGCTGTTTCAATAGCTGATCTTATTCACCTGCTGCTAAAAACACTTGTCATGTTGAATTACATACCCTGCACAGATATTGTTGCAATTAGCAATTACAAAATATCACAACAGAAGGGTACAAAGGTTTAGGATCCAGATTTTCCACTGTGTGTAATCATGTCCTAATTTGCTGAAACACGAGCCAGCAAGTTCTGTTCATCTGTATGTATTTTTTATTGATCTGCATGTGCAGATGCAGTAATTGCACATGTAAATTTGGAGCCAGTGATATAAATAGCATAAGAAATTCCATTTTTCCTCATTTTTTTTTCCAGTTTTTCCTCATTCCCAGAGTTCCTGACTGGGCCATCCAGCAACACTGGGCCCAGGGGCTTGAGGGAGATAAATCCAACTGGATCCAGTGCAGGACTTTTCTCAGAAGATTCCTGAGTTCACGAATCTGCAAACCAAGGTCTCCAAGGTAAGACTGAACCCAATCTTTTTGTGTACAAATTGACTCTCCCCTCCTCTTCCAGAAACATTTCCAGGTGTGACAGATGTCCCCACCACAAGAAAGTGCCTGTGCCAGCAGGAAATTGTCCTTAGCACGTGGCCAGAACAAATTCAATTTGACTGGGAACCAGTTTGGGGAGTGATGGCTGTGCACTGGAGCCGCTGGAGCTGTGCAGCTTCTTCTGGAGGGGCTGGGTCACACTGCAGCCCCCTCCCTGCATCCCAGAATTGGAGGGGGAAGAGGAGATGGGACCCTCTGTGGGAAGGGCTGCTCTGAGTGCAGGAGGGCACAGGATGGAGGAAATTGCTGTGTTTGGATGCTGGTCCACACTGTGAGGAGAGTTTTTTCCCCACTCATTCTTCATAGCACACAGGGAAGTTAACCACAGTGGTATCACACTTTTTTTTTTTTTTTAAAGAAATAAAAGTGACAATAAAAGATTTTAAAATGTTATCTAGAGATATATAGATAGGAGAGAAATCCTGGAAACACTTCTTGCTGCTGTTCCCATGCAGTGTCTTGGTACAACTCTAACCAGGGAGTTCTTGGGCACCAACAGCTCTGGCTTCTCTTCTGGCTCTCCAGCCACTGGAGTCTATTTTGATTTCTTGGTGTCCTTTCTGGTTGTGCTGGATTACTCATAACTGCAGCTCAGTGGTAGCTGCCAATACAAATTTAGTCTTTTCTGTTTATTCTGTACTGTCCTGTCAAAGCAGATCAGTCTGCTTTGCATTAGAGCTCCCAAATTTAATTGTGGGAAAGTGATGAGTCACTGCAGCAAAGGTAACCCAGTGTCTGTGTCAGGGGACGTTCCTCTGATGGACAGAGCCTGGAATGACACCAGGGTCACGAGCCAAAAGCACCAGCTCTCACACCAAGGTGTCACTTCAACTCCCTTGGGACCACAGAGCTTTTTGAACCAGCCACAAGATTGATTTGGGGTCAAATGGGGGAAAATGTAACAGGAAAAGGGAATTTTCCAAGCTCTATTAGCAATTCAGGCCACCTGCTTGGGAACATGCAATGAAATTCTCCAGGTGGGTGCTCAGGACAGAGCAGGATTGTCCATTCCCATCCCCCTGTGGGGTGGAGCTGAGCACTGGAATGGTGGAGTGACCATCCCAGAACTGCCACCGTGCTGAGGAGCAGAGCAGAGGCAGCTGTCACAGAGCCACACAAGCACCAGGGCTGGCAGAGACCTTCAGGATCACCCATCCAGTGCCACCATCAGCCCAGCACCACCCCTGAGCTGTGCCCTGGTGCCACATGCAGGTGCCACTCGAGCACTTCCAGGGACGGTGATTCCAACACCTCCTGGGCAACCCATTCCAATGCCTGACCACTCTTGCAGTGAAGAAAATATTCTGATTTCTAATCTGAACCTCCCCTGGTGAAACTTCAGCCAATTTCCTCTCATCCCTTCACTTGGGACGGGGCAGAAGAGCCTGCTCCCCATCTGGGGGGCTGCACCCTCCTGCCAGGAGCTGTGGAGAGCGAAAAGACCCCTTCTTTTCCAGAATGGAGCTGAAGTTACATCTCCCCTGGCATCATCATCCCTTGCAGAGCTTCTCTGAGATCAAATCCATCTGCAGAGCCACACCAGCCTGAACTCTTCACTCAGTGCTCCCTAGGAAAGAGAGAACTGAGCCTTTACGTGTCTGGTGGTGCTGTCTGAAGGAAGGACAAACACAGCCAGACTCCTCTGGAGCTCCCTCAGGCCCAGTCTGAACCTTCCCCAGGTGAAGGTTTCCACCAGCCCTTCCCTGGTGACTGGAAGTGTGGCTGTGAAGTTTGTTTGGAGAGCCCCCATCCAATCTGCATATCTGAGCTTGCCTCGCTGCATTCCGAGCAGAGCTCCTCAAGGACAAACCTGCCAAGTCACACCAAGGCTGAACCAGGTGTCTGCAGCATTTCCTTGTGATATGATAAATTTCCAGCAGAACAAATAGCAGAAACAGAGCAGAAATGCACAAGGAAATCCCAGGAAGGATTGAGAGAAATTAATTCAAAACCTTTCTCTGCAGCTTCATTTGGACAAGACATAATAGAGTTCACAGTTTACAAGGAAGAAGCAGAAAAGCAGGAAGTACATAACTACTAAAACAGCTCAATTAATTCCCATTTGCTGCTGCATCTCTATGGGGAAACTCAGCTGTGTGTTAATGATCCTCAGAAGAAGCCAGACAACACTGATGCTCTACTTACACTCCTTGTTAAGGGCAAAATTCACCCTATTGAAGAGGACAAGCTGAAGATCTATGCATACACTTAGTACCACTTATCCCAATTTTCACTTAACAAGAGCCTAAGTAGTGTATACGTCTGGATTGTCCTTCTGCACTAAAGTGAATTTTCTCCCCAGTAAATTAGATTGGTCTGATGTGTGCTTAAAAGGAAGAAAATCTCTGCTTTCATTAGGGGCTGTGCTGGGAAATTGCTGCTTGACCTGTAACTTGAACAAAAAACAAAAAAAAAAATTGTAGTTGTTCCCAACTGCCCTGGCAGTGGGACTGGGATATTTGCACCATTTGCCAGCTGATGGAACAGCAAAGCTGAAATGATGGAGCCCATCAATCCTGAGGGAGAATAAACTTTGTGAGGGAGCTGCTCGTTGCTTTGTTATTCAGATCCTTCCCGTGGATGGCTTTTAATACACATTTCTCTCGATGTTTGAGTCAAACTGGCACAGAGTGGGTTGAGAAGCATCACGAGACCATCAGCAATCCCTCAGCAGAGAGCACAGAACGGTGGAATGAAGTTTTATATTTAACTTACATCTGAGATAAACATAAACAGGAGAGTTTTGCCAGCCAAGAAGTCCAGCCAAAGTCGAATTAAAAGGCAGCCCCGGGGTGTGTGCAGCCCTGGGTGTGTTTGCTGTGCTCCTTGTCACCGATGCCAGGTCAGGACCCCCGGGGGAGCATCCAGGGACACTCCTGGGGCTGGGCAGACAGGGATTCACCATTTCCAGAGAAACCATCCAGGGCCCTCTGGCTTCAGCCTGGGGAAGGGGCAGCTCCTTGTGCGGGACACGCAGGATCCCCTCCTGCAGCCTGGTGTTTTTATTTGCAGAGATATTGCAGCCACAGTTAATGAAGTCCTTAATGAACTGACAGGCCTGGCTCTTATCTCACTTATGCCAGATTTAAACCCATGTAACTCCATTAACTTGGTGAGTTGATCCTAATTTTACGTAAGTGTAAAAAAGATGAAAAGCAGATTTTTATGTTCTTGTTATCTAAGAGAATACAAAGTAGGGAGTTCTTAAAAATCTTTTTTCTGTTTTCCCTCAGTTGCAAAGAGATTTAAGGGCTCCTCCACCTCTAACCCTTCCCACTTTCCCTATGTACCCATTCCTGGAGCTCCTGACTCTCTTTTCCAAGTCGGTCTGATCAGGTAGGTTTGGATCTCATTGTGGTTTGGTACCTCCTGAAATGAGTTTTGTAAACTTTGTTCCTAGTGAGCACATTCCTTCTGGCATGAATCAAAACTCTGCATTCTTCCCCCCTTCCCACGGAGCCTCTTCTAAGAGTTCAGCCTCCTCCAGAACATTCATGGCTTTCTTTAATGCAAAGAAATTACCAGCACAGAAACCAGTCACACAACAGGGGTGTAAAATTGTGGAACTGAAGGCAAAATCATCTTCCTTCTCACAGTTTAACTTTGGGGATGTTGTTCTCAGCCAGTTCTGCTGAACTTTCCCTGCCTGCAGTAGTTTACTTTCCCCTTGAACTCTGAAAGATCAGCTTTACCCCAAGGAGACACACTCTGTGTACACAGAAAGAAATGATTTCAGATGTTTTGGTTCGCTTTTATTGCGTTTTGATTCTGGTTTCCAACAGAGCATTGCACGGTTCTGCCTCAAACTCCAGGGTGAGCCTGATCTTCCACAAAGCCGTGGCAGTGAGAAGCTCAGTGCCAGCAGGTCCCTGTGCCAGCAGGTCCCTGTGCCAGCTGAGTGCCAGCACACACCCCAGGGAATGGCACAAGTGGCCAGCAGCACCCCAGGCACACACACGAAATGCTGAGAGCACAGCTCGCAGCTGACCTCCCCCATCAGCACTGCAGGAATGCCTCTGACTTTGATGGAGTCACTCATAATTTACAGCTCTGGGAGATCAAACCCGCAGCCCAGAGTACAGAGATGTTAACAGGGATAGCCCCTGTCAGGGGAGGGATGCTGATTCTAATGGTACCTCCTGTCACTCAAGGCACAGCCTGGGTGTCACTGACGAGGACAACGGGTCACCCTTTTCCCTCCGCTCTGAGTGCGATTAAAAATATCAAAATGAGAGTCAGGACGGGGGAAAAAGGGAAAAATGAACTATTAGGAAAATAAATAAGAGGAGTGGGAAGAGAAATCAGAAAGGAGAATGAAAGGCAAGTGCCCTGCAGACCCCCAAGGCAATTCCCTGGGGTTGGGCTCAGGGTGAGGTGCTGCTGCTGCACCCCACCATCAGCTGGGTCACAGTGCTCATTTCTGACTCCATTCCCCCAAGGATTACGCCAGGCTCCTCCACAAAGTGCCAAGATCCTGCCAAGAGAGGCAGTGAGAGCTCCAGGAGCCCTCTGCAGCCACAGGCAGGGAGGGATGAGGACAATCCCCCTCTGGGGTCTGTGAGCAGAGCCAAGGCCAGCCAGGAGAGCTGTGTCAGAAAGGGCTCAATAAACGACATTGAAACACCATCCAGGGGCTCAGCTGAAGGGGAAACCAAGCAAATTTGGGGTGTGAAATGCTGAGTGGGTGGTTTATTATTTCCCCTCTCTTTGGTTCTGCAATGTGCCCGACCCTTTGCATTTCTTATGGCAGTGACCAAAGGTTAAAATGAAGGCTGATATCCCTTTTGTGCCCTTTATCATGAATAAAACAAAACTTTTTTTCTTTTTTTTTTCCTAGAAAAGAAGAGATCCCACATCCACTGATCACTTTTCCTTACCTGTTTACAGTCATCGATGTGCTGAGAGCTCACATCAGTTTAAAGATCTGTGAATTCTGCTGTCACAACCTCACACTGCCAAAAATCCTGAGTGCCTGCAGCAGGATGGGCTCCAGCCCTGAATCCCAGAGATGCCCCTGTGTGAGCATCAGCTCTTCAGAGAGGCACTGGGAGCCCTGCACTGCTCCTGGGCACTCACAGTGTGGAACACACTCCTGGAATGCTGCTGGAATACAGCCCTGGGATTTTTAACTGGGATTTTTAACCTCTGGAAGTTGCAGGAGATTCCCCAAAAGGTAAGCTGGGGATGACGAGGTTTTTAAAGCACAGCAATACCCGAGCATGACAAACACCACAGGAGGGCTGATGCTGTTTGGCACTTGGTCTGTGCAGTAGTTCAGTTCATTAACTGCTGCTGCTACCCCCAGAAGTCAGCTCAGATTGTTTTCCTGAAATAAGACCTGAACCCAGATGGCAGAGGTGAGCCTGCCTTGCCAGCCTCCAAGAGGAGATGCAGGTTCACAAACAATATTTATACTCCCAAATCTCCACCGCTCTCTCTTTTTTTTTAAGCTTATTAAAATTAAAAGCATGACCTGCCACATCACATTACATCAAAACATGATGTAACTCCTTAATTTTAAAAAAAAAAGTTTTAATTTATGATTTCTTATTATGCCACAAAAAGCTTTTGTTTTCCCCAGAGAAACCATAAATTTTTTCCAGTGACTGTTTCTCCAGTATCTTTGGCAGACTGAAGCAGGGAGCGTTGGCAAAAAGCAGATATTTAACAGCTCCTGACGAGCAGCTTATGAATCACCAGGCTGGGATGCTGGCACACAGCTCCCTGTAGGTACCTCTGAAATCAGCCTCCCTTCCCTGCAGTAACTGAGTGAGTGACTGCTCCCCAAGCTCCAAACCTGAGCCACTCCAGCCTTCCCAACCTTTACATTCCTGGAGGAAAGCTCTCCTCGCTGTGAAAGTTCCAGGAGCAGGGTCCAATATGGATTTCTGATTTTGAGCGCTGAGGAAAACGCTTCTCATTGCATTTGGCATTTGTTTGTTCTGCATTTAGAGATGTGGAAGTGCTCTGTGCAAACCCTGCCCCTCTGCAGCTCTGCGGAGGGGGAACTGAGGCTCCAGCAATGGGACATGGCAAAGGTAGAGCACACGTGGACTATAAAGCCTTCCCAAAATCCCAGCCCTGAACTAAAACCCTTTCCTGGGACACAGATCCATGGGGCACACGTGGGGTTCTGGAAAGCCTTCCCAAATCCCAGCCCCTGAACCAAAATCTTTTCCTGGGACACAGTGTGGTTTGTTATACTGAGCACCCCAAGGAGCAATCACTCCTGTGCCAGTGCCTTTGGGACAGATCTGTCTGAGGTGGATTTTCCTCTTTGGAAGGGGAACTTCTAATCCTTTATGAGCCTTGCTGCTCGTACTGAATAACCCAAGAGAGTTCTTGGAGTGCTTTGGGTGTAAATGAGCACGGAGATCCTCCTCACAGGCACGGGGTGGGTGGAAAGGGGACAGGGATCTGGCAGGGTCTGTGTGTAGGTGGCACTTTGGGTGCCCCGCTGTGAGCCAGGGTTTTGACTCATTTCTCAATCCTGGGAGATTCTCTGCTCGACCTCAGTGTCAAGCAGGGGAGAGTTCAGCCTTCAAAACCAGCCCATGGGGCAGGAAACCTCTCCTGGTGTCATTTCTACACCGAGCCCCTTCTCCACAGCTGCTGTTTCCTCCAGTGAGGGATTGGGGAATCACCCTGGGCAGGTTTTACACGAGATCCCATCTCCAGTGGTGCCATCAGTGCTGTGCAAACACTGCACCAGCAGAGCTGGCAGAGCCCCAGGCTGGAACGAGCTGGGGGCTGCCCAAAATCCTCAAAATCCAGCTGTCAACCCACACCTAAAACCTGCTTTGTCTCTCCACAGCCTGGAGGACACTTGGCCACTGAGAGGAGATGGAAGAGCTCTCAGATGAGTGGATGGAGCTCAGCTAAAAACCTCCAAACTCTCTTCCAAATGTGGAAGGAATTATCTGGGATGAGTCTCCTCTCGACTTGACACAGCAGGTTTCAAGTTTCATGGCATCTTACATTATTGTTTAAATTTGTTTCAGGTAAGAAACACACTTTTTAAGGCCAGGAATACAGATTTGTGAGATGCTAAGACACCTGAAAAGCAAGAATACAGATTGTAGGATGAATATTTCACAGAGTAATTATTTAAATATATTCAAGTATGAACATCTTTAGATCCTAAATTTAGTATTCCTTAAAAACATAATATTACAATAAAATCCAGCCCGCTCTCACACTGTTCCTAACATCCCAATTCTCTGTATGAATCAGCTGTTTTTTTTAAAAAAAATTGTGTCTTGGTTGCTCATTCAAGGCATCCCACTGATATTTTTGCCCCAGACTTTAATTTTTGGCACAGCACTGGCACATATGTGCACCTGGATCTCCCAAAACACGGTGGCACAGCAGGGCTGCGGTGGGGATGCTCTGGGGGGAGAGGCAGCTCCTGCTCCCTGCAGAGATCCCTGGCCTGGGGTGGTGTTGGAACCCTGGGCATTGAGAATTTCAGATTTTCTGTGCTGCCAGGCTCTGACCCCCAAGCAAACCCTGCATTGACCTGAGGGCTTTGAATAGGCTCCCAAAATTGAGTGACAGCGCTGGGATTGTGGGGGTGGAGTTTGGGTAGAAGTGTGTGATGTCACAGGGTGATAAGAGTTTAAGGCTTTCGAATACAATAATAGATATATATAAAGGCAGATGGAGGATTTAGGGTGAGGCTGAGTCCTTTTTCACCTTCTCCTTCATGGTTTGGGTGCTGTTTTGTAATTGGATAGAAAGGTGGGATTTCAGCTCCTGCCTGGGGCACACAGAGCAACCCAGAGCCTTTGGCAGCTCCAGGCAGGGACCAGCAGGAAAATGTTCCCTGCAGAGCTGTGCCAGGAGAGGAGTGACAGCCACTCCAGTACCTGGGCAAGGAGGGAAGATTTAAGGAGCTGAGAGCCCTGGAGACGTTAGGGCTGGGGTTAGGGTTAGGGCCAGGGTCAGGGTTAGGGTTAGGGTAGGGTAAGGGTTAGGGTTAGGGCTAGAGTTAGGGTCAGGGTTAGGGTTAGGGTTTGGGGTTAGGGTTAGGGCTAGGGTTAGGGAGGTTGTGTTACAGCACTGAGGGTGCCAAAGGAAGGGATGGACACGTGCCTTGGGAGTTGATAAAACACTGGGGAAGAGCAGCAGCTGCTGCCGTGAGCTCCTGAGCAAACCCTGAGCTTCAGGGGAGCCTCGCTGTCGTAACAGAGACAAAACAAAAATCCCCGATTCGTTTGGAAATCCCATTTTCAATCAGAGCCTCCACACCTTGGTGAACTCCAGTTGTAGGGCTCAGCTGATGGAGTTTATGCCCTGTGGGCAGCTGGAGCTCCAGGTTTTGTGTGGGATTGTCCCCCCGGAGCTGTCAGTGTGACTCAGGGACAGACAGACGGACACCTGAGCCTGCCCACACCTGGTGACAGCAGCACCGCTCACAGCGAGCCACACCTGCCCCGTTCAAAACCTGCGCTAAAAGCTCATTGCACTGAAACGGAGATCGCCTCTATTATCCCACATGATTACACCAGGGAGTGACACAAACGCCTCCCGTTATTCACGGCATCACCGAGCCCCAAAAACGGCTCCAATTTCGGACTTCAGTAGGGGCACATTATTATGATGATCCAGCGTTGGCCGTGATGTAATTGCTGATCCCCTTCTCCAGCCACCTGTTCTCCTGCATGGGTTTTGGGATGGAAGATCTCATTTCCTGAGGTGCACCATGCTCAAGCAGAGTGTGCAAAGACGACAGGGAAGGTGCAAGAGAGCTCCAAAATTTCTGTACTCTCAGTGTTACCTCGTGTCTTTGCCGGTCTGTGAAATCCAGCAGGGTTTATGTCCTTCACAGCAGGCATTTCACATTTGCCATTGTTAAATGCTGCATTAGGGCCAGAGAAGGATCAGAAATGCTGGGTTTGGGCCAGGCTCTGCCTTTGGTACTCAGTTTTCTGGAAGGAGCAGTTTGGAGTCACAGGAGTGAGTCCAGTCCAGCCCAAAGGTTGCCACTTGGATCCCTGATTCATTTTCCCAATTTGTTTCTCGTCTCCAAACCCTCCACTAACCCAACATAACAGAAAGGCCCTTTCTCCTCCCAACTAAAAGCAGAACTCTTCAAATCCAAATGTGCAATGAAATCTCAGCCTGGGTGATGCTACGAGAAGGGAGAGTGTGCAGTTTGCTTTATGTGCTTTTAGCTGTTCTACCCTGCACTGCAACATGTGCACCCACTCTTGTAACCTTTACTGCTGTGCAAAGATGATCTGTCATTTCTACACAGCATACATAGATAGATATATATTTATTTATTCCGAGGCAGCTCCGAGTCCTGACTGCCCTCTAGAGAAATTCTGCTGCAAAAGCTCAGACCCACGGAGTCAGCAAAAAATAATTGCAGCCCTAATCTCAACCCCAGCAGCTGCACACGGGGTCGGTGACAAGATCTGGAGGAGCAGAAATGCACTCCAAGGAGGCTTTTCCTGTCCTTGGGAGCTGTGGCCAGACACAAACACCCCAACCCAGCCACTGCCTGGGAAAGCTCAGCAAAAAACTCAGCTTCCATCTTCCACCAGCTGAAGTGGAAAAGAAATGGAAACATTTTTGGTGAAGGGATTAAAAGATACCTCACATTTACCTCGCTGGCACGTGATGATAAATTATTGAAGCTGCACACCTGAAACTCGGTGTTCTTACCTTGTCCTCGCTCTTGTAGCTCACATCGACAGTGCCTGAGGGTGGTGGATGGCTCTGGCTGGGATTTCCTCTCCCAGCCCCTCCTGGACGTGTTCCTGGTGACCCTGCCCTGCCCTGGAGCAGCTCCAGAGCTCCCTTCCCACCCAAACCTGGGACTCAGAGTGGCTGCCAGGGGCTGTGAGGCTGCTCAGGACTCTGAGCTCCTGCAGGACCCCCTGAGCCCTGCAGGGACCCCCTGCTGCTGCTCCAAGAGCAGCTTTTGGCAAGAATGATCTGTGTAATTCTGTAAAGCCACAGCATCAGCAGAAAGGGCATGTTTTACTGGGGGATGTTATTGCACCTGCCTGGGTCAGCACAGGGAAAATGCCATTTTAGCCATGAGAAACAGTGCGGAGCACCTCAGGGTGCACCCAGCAAACGGAGATCCTCTTTGGACCCGACAAAAACAGAGAAGAAATGTAAAATGCGTGTCTGAGAGTATTTTTTTTTTCCCCAGAACAGCTGAATCGCGCTATCCTGCAGGATCTCCCTCACTGACCCGGCTGTCACTGCGGGTTCCTGCGCAGAGCTGAGGCAGACAAAGGCAGGAAAGGTGACACAGGAGCAGCCTGGGCTGCCCTCTAATGGCACCTGCGCCAGCAGAGCACCGGGATCCTGCCGGGATCCTGCCGGGATGTGCCAGGAGAGCACCTGGATCCTGCCGGGATGTACCCGGAGCACATCTGGATCCCAGGAGCACACCTGGATCCAGGATCCTGCTGGGATGTGCCAGGAGCACACCTGGATCCAGGATCCTGCTGGGATGTGCCAGGAGCACACCTGGATCCAGGATCCTGCTGGGATGTGCCAGGAGCACATCTGGATCCCAGGAACACACTTGGATCCAGGATCCTGCTGGGATGTGCCAGGAGCACACCTGGATCCAGGATCCTGCTGGGATGTACCCAGAGCACATCTGGATCCGAGGAGCACACCTGGATCCAAGATCCTGCCTCGTAGTAAAAATTCTTCAAACTCTCCTGAAGCTTCAGAAAGGTTTTGCTCAGTTTGAGGCCAAGTTGCACTCAGGGCTTTACCTTACCTGAATCACCTTTTCTGCACAGATTTATTAATTGTCATTTCCACTGACCCATTCTCCTCTTCTCCACTGACTCTTGTGGAAATCTGCAAAGGCTGAATTGAGGGGTTTGGGTTCAATTTGAGATGTTTGTGTTATTTTTAATTAATTTCCCAGTATTTTTGATCTGAGGCAAAGGTTGCTTTGCCCCCTGAATTAGGGACCATCACTCTGATTTTGTTATCAGTGCTTAAAAATGCTTCCTGAAGATCCCCTGCTCTTTCCTCAGTGCAGTTCAGAAAGCAAAATTACTGTTCCAAAGGACTTGTACCAACTTGGAGAGCTCTGATTTAAAAGGATCTTACCTCAATTGCCTGTGCAGGAGTTTGTGATGTCCAGAGGAAGGGACCAGGATTTATCTGGTTCCACTTCACAGGAATTCCCTGTCCGGGGTCTTCAACACTGCAAAGGTCAGAAACACCTCCCCAAATATCGATTTTCCCCCTGTTATTCCCAATTATTCTCCTTTGTGCTGGCCAGTGTGAGGATGGGGAGGGGAATTGGAGCAGCTGGCGCTGGAATAGAAGAGGTGAGGGAGGGGATTTGCAGCTCAGGCAGCACCGTGCTCCCCTGGATCCATTAGCACCCCTCACCCTGTGGGAGGGCAATGACAGCACCACGTTTCTGCTTGACCTGCCACCAAAACCAGCAACAAATCCTTTTATTTCCTGCAGTGGCCACCTGCCAGTGCCTCCTTTCTGCAGCCAGCACGAGGGGATGGGCAGTGCTGCCTCACAGCAACTCCAGAGAGTGCGCAGAGAAACACTCCAAAACTCATCATTTCTACTTCATTTCTCTCTCTGCCTGCTCTGTGTCAGGAGGAGCTGCAGGAGATGGATTTTAACAACCAACAACCTCATGGAGGCATTTGAGCTCACAGCCCAGTGCTGGTGAGTGACTTACACACCACTGGGTTCTGTGGCTTTGCTTTGGGAAATCTCCTTGAAGCTCAAAACACTCTCCTGGCAAACACTTAGGCTTTCCACACAAGCAATTGGTTTAAATACTGAATAATTTCCAGTGAAAACTTGTTCAGGCAAAAAAAAAAAAAGTCCCCAGGTATCTCCATGAATTGACCTAATCCAGTGATAGCTGAGCTGGGCTCGGGCAGTGCCTGCTCAGCTCATGGAGAGGACAAACTGTCCCCAGAGGAGCTTGGATTGTCACCACCATCCCTCTGAGTGCCCCATCCTCTACTGCACCAGCCCCTCACAGCCAAATTTGGCTTAGCTCTTTATTTTTAAATGCTTCCTCCCCTGCCATTATTCAATTTTCATCTTCTCTGAAGGAAGGGAGGTGGCACAGCGATGTGGGATTTGTTGCTGAGGTGATTTTGAGTGGCAAACAAGGAACTCTGCCTTGGGTTTCCCAGAGCAGCTGTGGCTGTTCTGGATCCCTGGCAGTGTCCAGGGCCAGGCTGGGCAGGTTTGGAGCAGCCTGGGACAGTGGGAGGTGTCCCTGCCATGGAATGAGATGAGATTCAAGGTCCCTCCCACCCCAAACCATTCTGGGAGTTCATGGTTCTGAATTTCTGACACATCCCACCCATGATGTCAGATCTGGACTGAATTGGGTACTTTGGGGCGGAGTCCAACACTGGTGAATCTCCTTCATTGCAGGTGTCAGGTGCATTATTCAAACCAGCTGAATCCTGTCTGGCTCCTCACACACAAATGTAACACGCTGATAAGATCCATTCCCTTTCTTCTGTACCTTTGTCTGTCTCCATTATCATAATTCTGTCTTCCAGCTTTTTCCTCTGCTGAGCTTTCAGAGCCCTCCCTAATCAACATTTGACACGGAGGGAAGATGGGTGGCACCAGGGTGGGTAAAAGGCTGTGCTGCAATTTGAGGGGCTCTGCAATCATCTCCAGGAGTGACAGCACAACCCAAGCAGCAGCTACAGCTCCCTCACTCTGGGGAAAAACTATTTGATTTTAGCTATAAATGTATTTATATTTATGTGCATACGCTTGTACACGTCAAATACTAATTTCTTTTATTCTAATTTCCTCTCATTTCCATCTGTCCCTGTGCCTCATCAGTCTGGGGCTGGGCTGGCTCTGCACAGGCTGTGCCTTTGAGGTGGCACAGAGCAGCATCCCAGGGAGGGGACTGTCCCCAAAAGGCCCAAAGTTCTGCTCCCCCCCCACCCTGGGGCTGCGGGAGCCCTGGTGTGGCTCTGTGCCAACCAGTCCGTGCTGGGAGCACTGGGAGAGCAGCTCTGGGAGGAGCTGGAGCTGCTGGAGAG
>VZSR01001238.1:1224796-1335328 GCA_013398615.1 Brachypodius melanocephalos | reverse complement strand
CAGGACTCTGCTGTGTTCCCTTCCAGGACTGTGCTGTGTTCCTTTCCAAAAATGGAACAGGAGCTGCAGGACTTCCCAGCCAGGAGGACTCTCAGACATTTCCAAGCAAAGAGATCTTGCTCCTCATTTGGAGGAGAAACTGCAGAGCAGCCCCTGGGGGTTTTAATCTAATTTAATCTGTGTAAATGGTGTGTGAGGCTCAGGAGGCACAGCTGATGAACGCTCATTCTGCCCCAAACTGCAGGACATTTACAGCATGAGGATCTGCACAAATATCACAGATATTCCCAAATTTGGGGTGGAAAATTGCCTGCAATTCTGCATGGAAATGTCTCTAGTTAATCTAGACAGGGTGTCCTGCCCCTTCAGCAGGGACAGAGAGCATGGACTGCAGTGAGACTCAAAAAGAGACAATTTTTAACAATTTTCAGCAAAATCTTTGGGTGCTCTTTAATCTCAGGACAATCTTACCTGGCTGCAGCTATCATTTCAGCTGCCCTGAACTGGAGAGTTTTATACCCAAACACACAGAAACCAGGATGAGGGGGTGAGGATGGCATTTCTAAAGACACGGGGATTCAAACCACGACATTTGCAAATCTGAAGATTTTTAAAAGCTGATTCCCAGGACTCCTGTGTCAAAGCCAGAGGTTCAAAACCACAGTGGTTAAAAGGAAGATAATAAACTGCTCACTACTTGACCTTAACTACAGTGAAGAGGGAAAATCAGTGTTAATCTTGCTACACAAACCTCAATCTATTTTATTTTTTGCTTAGCTTTCCTTTTTTTCAGCACTCATGTAACTTTATATACAAGATATGCAAGGGTTTACATTTATTATCTGTACATATGATCAGCCCAAATTGCTAATTCATCCTTAATTTTTTTTTTTTTTGGTTCAAGTTACACACTGGGTGTTATTTTAACATAAGGCTTTTTTTGTAATGTAATGATATTTAATTTGCATTAGCACAAGTGACATACAATAGATCATGCTATTATCATGATTGATATCAGATGAACTGGCATAAATTCAACGTTATAAATTGAGCCTATAAATGAAACTCTGATTTTACAGGAATTACTGGAGTAGAAAGGCTAAGGACCCTCAAGTCAACCTTACTCAAACCCACTCTTTAGAGCTTTATATATTTTATGCCTGCAATAAATGCTTTTGTGAAAGCCCATAACCTGCAAAAAATATTTTTTTTAAAAAGTCATTGGAAGTCTATTAATTATAATAATCCCATCCAAAAAGCTGTGAGGGCTTATTTTTGTGACATCACTCTTTGATTTCTTACTGCCTTAAATTATCCCTTTGTTGGCTGGGTGAGGGTAACAGTCATACTTTTGTCATTAAATATAAGGAGTTTTAAAGCCTGATCCACCCCAGCTCTAATTGATATTGCTTTCATTTGGCAGATAGTGACCTGATTTATAATTTAAATATGCATCATTATGTGCACCTCTTCTGTATAATGAAAAAGTGAAGTTACTCTCATCTTCTCCTGCAATGTTAACATCAAGGAAAAGTATCTTCCTTTTTTCCCCTTTTATACTTAGAGCCTAATTGAAAACTGTTCATTGAATTTCAACATGATAGAAAAGTCTTTTTATCTCTCAATTTGTCCATTAGCTATTATAATTGAAGTATCTGCTCCACGGCTGAATTGATATTGTTCTTGTTTAAATTCGGGATTTCTCTAAATCTTCTATGAGGCAGCAACTCGGAAAAAAAAAAAAAAAAAAACCCAAAAGAAATTTGGGTTAGGAGACATTAGTGAGTAAAGCTGCCTAAATGGGGCATTAGAGCAGCACTCCACGCATGCAGAGCTCCACAGAGGAGGAAGTCAGGGATTTTCCTGGAGAACTGTGTTGCATAATAATCTCACCAGCATGACCAGAAGGTTTGCTAATTGCCACATCTGTTTAACAGCTGTCAGATGTTTGCCATATGCTGCCATCAATATTACAGCAGAGTACATTACAGGGAGTTTTATTGTGTTCCAGGGTTATTTATTTGCCACAGACATTACCACAGCCAGTGACGTCTGCTGATGTTAGATCACTAATTATATTTTAAAAGCTGCATGCAAAATCCAGGGGGTTCGGCCTCCTCAGCCCCCACTGCTGATGATGTCACTGAGAATCTTTCCCCTACACATCTCTGAGCTGGTTTATAAACTTCTATCTCTTCTCATGGTAAATAATTCTCCTGCAAAATCACTTATTTATGTTGTTTTTGAAGGATGTTTCAAAGCCCACGTTATGTTTTAATGGTGATGCTTGCAAAAACTCAAAGTTCTTTTTCAAAACCCACTTTGCTCCATTTGTTTTGGTTTTTTTTTTTCACGAGGGCACAGGTCAGGACAGTTCAGCTTTACAGCTCAGAAGGCTGATACCCCAATTCTGCTCCCAGTTCTGCCACTGACTCATGCCATGCCCTGGATTCTTGGTGTGACCCTGCTTTTCCAATCTGTGAGCCAAGTCCCGGCTGTGCCCTCAGGGCTGGATTCTGGGCAAAGTGTGGGGTGAGCCAGCACCTTCCCAGGCACGGATCTGCCTGAGTTCTGCTGCTCTTTTAAACCTTCTTGCAGGCATTTTTC
The DNA here is from genome assembly GCA_013398615.1 of Brachypodius melanocephalos. Taxonomy (NCBI): domain Eukaryota; kingdom Metazoa; phylum Chordata; class Aves; order Passeriformes; family Pycnonotidae; genus Brachypodius; species Brachypodius melanocephalos. The sequence goes on along the minus strand of VZSR01001238.1, from coordinate 1,332,721 downwards.
AGACAACTCTTTTCAAGTTACTTTTTTGTCACCACGGCAGGGAAAGAGGAAGCAGAGATTGACAATGTGCAGACGAGGCAAAATCTGCATGATGTGATTTAACGTGAGTTGATAGGTGTCACTGATCTCTATTATAAATAGACTGTGTGAATTCCATATGATGTATTATTTATCCATTGTAGATGCCTTTTTGTTTCATTAATAAACCTGGAAATCAGACGTATACATTTCCGATGATGAGATTTTGGCAATACAAGGCATTGTGACATTTGTCTGCAATTGCTCAATTATTTTGATGATTTTCTTCTTCTTTCTCTATAAATGATTAATGCTTGAGATGTTTGTTCAAGATTCTCCTGATTTTAGCTCATTTGTCCAGCTGAGTTCTTTTTTCCTCCTCTAATTAGGGAAGATTATCGCGGTGCAAGGGCTTCCAGTGTGACCTGAATTCCAGTTCCTACTGCACTGGAACGCACAGCAGGGTCCCCTGGCTGAGGTCTGGGGGGTCTGGGACATCCAGAAAATCTCACATTAACAACGAGATTTCCATTTAAATCTGCCTCAGAGCTGAGACGCCTCTGCTGTTATCCTACCTACACTTGCAAACATTTCCACGGCGTTTCTGTGCTTGAGGAAGCTCAGGGAACACTTTGCTGTTTACTCCGGTAGGAAAGGACTGGAATTTTCCCCATTTCTGCAGAGAACAATGAACAGCAGCTGGTGCCTTCCACTCGTGCTTCCAGAGGAAGCACAAAGACATTTCTGAAGATGCTACAGGGCAAAGAATGGTGAAGAAAAGGTAAAGCTGGGGGTGCCAGGAGCCCAGGTGTCAAACTTCGGGGTGCCTGGGGTGGGTGAGGACAGGGGGGTCCCTGAAGCAGGGAAGTGGGGCTGGGAGTTCAGGCTGCACGTGCCTGCAGGAGCAGGAGGTGCCAAACTCCCACGAGGAATCCGGTGCCTCGCCCAAACACCTCCACCAGTAATCTAAAATTTGTCTGCCTCCTGCATTTGATCTCCTCATTTTCCTCTTCTTATGCCTTTTTAATGCTGTTTGTAGCCATTTCAATTATGTGATTTCCTTATCTGTGCACCATGGAGAATACTGTACAAGGCTTTCTAAACAGCTCCGAAGTTTATCTGCCTGTCATTTGCTTTTCATTATGCGAGATAACAATCTCCCTCACATCTTATAAGAAGATAGAATATGATTGTTTTGAAACGGGGAGGGGGAGAAAAGTCTACTCTGCATTATCCTCAGCATTTGTAACGTCACGAGTGTCAGCACAATCTCCAACATTTCTTCCTTGCTGTGGTCCAGGAAGAACTATCTCCGTGGTTTTTTGTGCTGGCTGCTATCTCCTCTTTTTCTCCATTTTAGACACAGCGAGGTTCTTATCTGGAGCGTGGCTCTGCAGCCACACATCTGCCTGAATTCAGCGTGATGGCTGCAAGCCCTTTGGTGGAGCTCGTGCACTGAGGGGAAGGGTGAGAGGCAATTGTCAGCAGCTGGCTGGATTAAATATGGACAGATATTATTCATGTCATTTGACAGTTCCTGACTTTCAGCTGTATAATGGCAGAGCAACAGCAGGAATTCCAGCAGCCCAGCTTCTGTCTTGCTTCAAGATAAGCTTATCAACCGTAGCCTGAATCCATTCAGCTCCTCAGCAGAGGAGAACTCGTGTCAGGCTGAGCTGCTGTGCTCATTCCTGCTCCCTGCCCTGCTCTGCATGTCCACATGGGCTGGGCTTTGCCATCCCACAGCTGCCTCGCAGGGTTTTTAGCAGTCAGACCGTGCCTTTGTGTGCTCAGCACCTTGTCCAGGGCAGCCCTGGATCCTCCTGGTGCCACCAAGATCCCCTGGGACAGGAATGAGGAAGGAAGTGAGCCCAGGTGATGGCCAGCCCTGGTGGGGTTTGCTCCCTTCATCAATTCCTTGATCCACAAAGAGCAGCTGCTTTGTTTGGCTTCTTCAGGTGAAAAGCCCACGCTGAGGTTTCTCCTGTGCTGTTGATGCCAGAGATTCAGAGAGATCTCTGCACAGTGCAGGAATCACAGCTGTCACTGCACCATCAGCAATGCTTTAGGTTCAGAAATGACCAATTGTCTGTGGAATTTCCACTCTTTTTTTGGTGTTTTTAGATTACAACACTTTCCAAACTTGTGGGATTTGGTGTCAGGGGAGAATCATGAATTCTGAGAACTTTTGGCAGTGGAATGTTCAATTGAAAAAAAGGAAAAAGCAAAGTTGTGAAAGGAAATCCAGTGGGTTTGATCATAGAGGATTTGCTCAGCCAGAGTTTGATCTTACAGGAGCTGGAAACTCCTCCAGGCTGGGATTATCATTCTGGTTCTGCCTGTACAATGAAGAGCATAAAACATAGAAAAATGTACAAATGTTGGCACTGGCTGTGGCCACAGGCCAGTGTCCTGTCCTGTCCTGTCCCTGGCCAGCCCCTGTCCCCTCACTGCTGTGCCCAGTGTCCCCCTCCAGCTGCCAAATCAGGGACACCAAAGAAAGTCAATCACTCCAGACGTCTCCAGAATATTTTCAAATCATCTGTGTTTATTCAATCATTGTTGATTTGGTTTTTCCACTCTGAATGTGGTCACTTTTTGAGGAGCAGCAAACCCAAGTGATCATCACCAGAGAAATGGAAGATACGGAAGTTTCACAGTTTCTTATCAGTGGGAGACTCTTTGCTGGTTGACTTTTCCCTGGAACACCTTGGTAGAAATGTGAGTTCCTGTTTCAGAATTAAATGCACGCCTCAACAGCTCAATTCATGCATTCATATTTACAATTAGAAACAGCATAATCGGGAATAGAACTTTTTTTGTTGGCTGAGTGCACAAAACGACTTGTGGAGAAAATGCCGCTTTAAGCCGTGCTTTCTTCCCCACAATTTAGGAGCATTTAAGCTTCATCTCCGACATATATTAGGAAATTAGGGGCTAATTAAGTCCGTATGGGGCAGGACTCCAGTGAAAGACTGCTGGGTCCCTCCCGAAATTCCCTTTTGCACAGCAAAACGCTGGCACACGACGGGACACGAACCCACCCCGTGCCACGGTTCCCCGGCAGTGTTTTAATTCCTTCGGAGCAGAAAAGCCAAGCCTGAAATGGAAATGGGGATGGGGAGAGGGCACGTGGCACGGAGTAATTGAGAATTCCCTGCCCTGCCAGGCGGGGTTAATGGGCAGTGCCCCGCAGAAATCCGGCTCCTGCGAATCCTTGAAATGTCAGAGCGCTACAAAACAAGACGCTGATCCAGGTCCTCGTGGTGTTAAGTGGAGGCTGCAGGGCAGCTCTGAACCCAAACGCATAATTTGTAGACACAGGATGTCATTCACGATTGCTTATCCCTCATTAAAACTAATCAGAGCGGCTTTCTGGCAAAAATTGATTTTTAATTGGAAAAGTTACATCTGTGAACCTGTTTTCTTTTCCCCTGAAAACTGATGGACAATGTCCTTGTTTGCTGAGAGCTTCAAGAGCTCTGAATGACCTTTTTGCCCTTCAGATTTTGGCCAAAATTACCATTAAAAATATCTGTACATATGCTTTGCAGGATGATTTTAATAAGAAAAGTAGTTTTCCATTTAAAAAAAAAAATTCAGGGGATGTTTTCACTTGGCAGCTTGGGAAGCACGCGGATGCTGGGATGCAAACAGGAGGGCAGGACCTTACAGTGGCTTCCACACTTCTCAGGTGCTTCTCACCAGGACTGGCACCGGCAGCACAAGGTGCAGCAGTGTCACTTTTAATTAAAACCTTTTGTTTTACCTGCACACAGAACAGCTGCAGCATCCACAACACGGACAAGGCCGGGGCTGCAGAATGGAAAAGGAGAAATGGGGAATGGGAAACCCACGCAAAGCTGGATGTGCCATAAATCCTAGAAAATGCTGCTGGCTTCTCCCTGGACGTGGCACTCAGTGCTCAGGTGGGGATCAGGCATGGGATGGTCTGGGAGGGCTTTTCCAGCCTGGATAATTCTGTGAAAACAGCTTCATATCCTGTGAAATAAGGCTCAAACTCTTTTGGAACTTCTGTGTGACTGAAGCAGTGGCCATACAAACCCCTTCCACAAATCTAATTCCCATTAAACACCCGAGGTGTCCCGAAGTGATCTCATTCCTGCTACTGGAATGTGCACCCAGAGCTGGCCAGGAGCCGGTTTGGGGTGATGGTCACAGGATATCAGGAGCTGCAGTGTTTAATTGTCCCTGTTTTATCCATCCCAGCCAAGCCAGGTGAGAATTCCCTTGGAAACACAAGGGTTCTGCCAGCTTTGGGTGTTCCCAGCCCTTCCACCCAAACTCAGCCAGGAACATTCCAAAATTCTGTGGTGGAGGGAGTGTTTCCAGGGCTGGTGGAGCTGGGAATGTCCCCATGGGGAGGAGGACAAGGACCTGGCATGGCAGCTGCATCCTGGGAGGAGGTTTGCTCCAACCTGGCACTGCCAGCTCCCCTCTCCTTCCATCCCAAAATGCAGGGAAACATTCACCTCCAAGGAGGGCGAGGTCGTTCATCGGATAAAAACACTCAGGTTGTTTTAAACTGAACAATTGCTAAGCCTGCTGTGCAACGAGGGTTTATTGCTTTGGTTTGCCGAGATATTTTTTCCCTTTGTGAGCACTCCCAGAAATATCCTTGCAGGATGTGCCTCTCATTTTCCCGAGGATTTTCTGAAGATCCCAGGGAACAGAACTCTGTCACCTGGAGTCGCCTTTCTGTCAGAAGATCCAGGTAGGAAGGAGACACAAAGGACCTCTGGAATTTTAACTTCTTTAGTGTCCTGCTCAATGCAGCTGAGCAGGAATTTCTGCTGGCAGCGAAGTTCTCAGAGCTAGGCTGTGCTATTTTAAACGGAGCTTCATCCTAATGAGCCTAAAATAAAACAACGTGTGGAAGGAGATTTCAAAGCATCCTCGGTCGTATCAGGGGTTCGGGAGAAGGAGGAAAAAACGCCAAATCCAACCGAAGAGCACCCTCTCCTGGCTCCTGGACACGGAGCCCGGGACGTGTAAATCCCGAATTCCGAACGCCCTCCGTGTAAATCCCCAACTCTGCTGCTCATGAGTGACGAGGTAAACTGCCGTGGATAACGCTTCCATTCCATTTTCCACGGAAAAACACAGCGAACATTCATCCGCCTTTATTGTTCAATGTGTTTTGTATTAAATCGTGAGGAATTCCCCGAAGCAGGGGCTCCCTTTGCTGTAAAAGGAGGTGTTGGGTTATGAAAGGTTCATTTTCAGCACGGCTCTGTCGTTACTGGAAGAGCTTTCAGGTGGGTCACTCAGCAAACCGCGGTTAAGCATTTTCTGCATCCAACAGACGCTTCATTTTGATCTAGTTCCAAGATCATCATAAAAAGATACTTTTTTCCCACTATAGAAAAAAATCGCTTGTGGAGATACATTTTTATTTTATAGTGCTGGATGAGAAAATATCTTTTATGTATCTGATACTCTGCCTTCTTCAGGAAGATGTTCTTCTGTTTCTGCCTCTTGACCGAACAGATTTGATGGTGAAGTTTTCAACGCACATTTAAAATCTGCTCTCCATGCATACACCGCCACATCCTCTGAAATTCACAGATGAGTGAATTTTTACAGGATTCCTGGACAGCAAACACATCTGACCACGGGGAATATTAGCCTGATAAAGATTTAATTGTAAAATGACAATGAGCAGCAGTTGAAGTTCAGATAGTATTTCCCTGGCTGTCATTTCTGCGTGCAGACATTATTCTAATAGCAAACCCTCTCATCTTTGTTACCCTTTTCATGATCTTTTCAGTGCCTGAAAAAGTCAAGTACCAATATCTTGTGACACGAACACAAAGCACAAGCCTTTTTTTCAGAAGGATTATATTTTCACATATATATTAATTTTTTTTGCAGTGGGTGACACAGAGTTCGTGAACACTAGAATTGTGATACCAAACCAAAATCCATTGTTATTATTGTTATTATTATAATTTTTTATTTATTTTTATTATTATTTCACACCAGGGCTGACTAAGCTGAATACCTGCTAACTTAGGACCAGTAAATTGGATTTTTTTAGCTGGAATACCCCAGGATGCTCTGTACAACAGCAGTGTGTTCACAAAGCTCAGATTAATTTCTGTTGAAGAACATGTGCAGTCACACTATTTCTCTGTGCCATGTCTGAGTAAATTAAAATCTGCACACAAAGAAAGGGTCTCCTATACTTTGTTCACCTTTCTAACAATATCAAATGTCATCTACAGCAGCATAAATAGAGATTCAACTCCTTCTCACCTGGATAATCCCACTAAACTCAGACCAGGACCCTCCTTCCTGTAGCTCCAGTGGTGGTATTTAATAACTGATGGATAGTTATGGAGTGCAAAAGGAATTCTCTTTTATCTAGCAGCAGTTCATTGAGCTGAGGGAATCCTGGCAGTTAGAAGCTGGAGAGGGCTGCTCTAACAGCCAAGAAACGAGGAGTCCTCCTATCACTGGCCAGTGAAATACCCCTTGTCCCTGACCCCAAAAAGTGTTTCTGTGGCACTGCTTGTCCTGGAATTCTACAGCCCTCTGGAAGCCCAGACCTCCTGAAGGAGGACAAGATTTATAGAGCAAAACTGAAGGCAGAAGATTATTTTTCGTAAGCTCGGGGGTGCACGGATTAATAAATCCTCGTTGTCCCAGCTCTTAGGAATTCCATTCTGTCTAAATTTCAGTTTTGTTTTCTCCTTCCCCTGCCTCAGCAGAGCTGAACCTGGGAACAGCATCACTCAAAGGCTCGTTAGTTTGATGAAGTGGCAAAAGTGACTCCAGCTCCCGTGGGTACTCCCAGCTCAGAAACATTTACACATCCCAGGGGAATTCTGAAAAACACCACCAAGTCTTTCGGTACTGAATCACAGGCAACTATTTTGAATCTTTAATTTTTTTTTCCTATATTCTTTTCTATGAGGATGTCAGAACTAAAATATGGAATATGCTTTTCCCACTTGGTTCCTATTACTTGTAAAGCATTCAAAAGCTTCCAGAATAAAATTACCTCTATGCCCTGCCAGGGAGCAGGCAGAGCTCCACGGAGTATCAAGGGAGTCCCTCTGCTGGTGTTGCTTTCCATTTTTAACCCAAATATAATCATAAAAATGACTAAATGTGAGACTGGAGCTGCACAGCCTTACGTTCAGCATTTATTTGTTATCATGTTCGTCCCAGTGGAGTTTTACTGTACTTTTATATTTATACAAAAAGGGCTGAAATATATGCCATAAATTAAGGAGTTCATTTTCAGGTGTGACATATTCATCATCACCATCATCATCATGTGAGTTTGTTTTAAAACTTTGCTCATATGAGAGCAGCCAATTTGCATTTAGGGAAAAGAAATATATTTGAGGGAGAAATGCAAAGAGATAAGAGGTGCAGGAAGCTGAATTCAACCTTGAAATTCCACCCCTTACTTTTCGATACCAACTGCACATTTTCCATGGGGGGAAAGGCACTGAGGCACATTTAACCCCATAAATGCCCAACATTTCCCCTGGGTGGATTCAGGTCTGTGTCCTGACAGTGAAGAATTAAACAACTCAACACAAAAATACATTTCTATTTCGTTCCACTATTCGTTGGAGTCTTAATCACAGTTGTCAATGTGCTATTGCAGTGAATAACATTTTCATATTGAGTTATTTTACAGTTCCTACAGCAGTAAGGAATATCTTAGGGTACTAACTGATTGTTTTGGCTTTATTTATGGTACAGGAAAGCAATGACATTGGAAATATTGTATAAACAGCAAATAGACTGAACAGCAAAATCCCTACCCTGCATTATGAAATGAAATGACATTATTTTAAAACATTTGAAAAAAATCATCATAATTATATGTTCTCAACAGAGAGATAAATTACTTATTATTTTAACATAATTAATTTGAGCTCAGAGCATTTATGTTGCTGTGTGTGTCATTATCCATCAAAATGCTAAAAACCGGGGGTTGAATCTTCTAAGTTTTTTTTCTCCAAATCTGTCATTTGTTTGTCTCCACCTTCAATACCTGAAAGTTTTAATTACAATTGACATTTCAGCTTGTTGTCTGTCCCCCAGGCCACATTTTCAAGCTCACTTGTGAAGATCTTGTACCAGGGCCTTCAAGAGAGCTCTCCCTCTTCAGTGACCTCAGGCTTGTGACCAAGTTTCTGTTCTTTCCCTGTGATACAGATGGGTTTTGAGGGGGTTTTTTGCATCTTATTGGTATATCCTGATCATTTATTCATTTATACTGCTGATTAATGTCTATTTCTCTTTCTTTTTTAAATGGACTCTCCTCCATCTGCTGTGAAAGGCAAAGGGAACAATGAGTGGTGTATTTCAAGGGTCAGGGATTGCTCTCCTGGCTGGATGAACCTCTCCTCCCAGCACCTGGATAGGTTTGGGCTGGGTTTTCTCTGAGCTCAGGGTGGGATCTGCTGCTCCTGTGTGCTCTGGGGTGCCAGGAGATGAGGGAAGCTCTGCACCAAGGCAAATTCCACCCATTTCTCGTTGTCCTGTCTCCAGGAGAGCACTGAGGGCACAGCTGTCCAAACCGTGTCAGGGACTGCCTGTCTCTAAGGCTCTGATGAGCTCTCACTTTTTTATGCCTCTGATTTTTTTTTTCCCCTTGTCTCTCATGATTGACATTTGTCTTTTCTGGGCCTCGTTTGCTTGCACTGCACTTGTGGGGAGCCTGGAGCAGTGCAGTGTTTTCATGTCAGCCGGGTTAAGGGTGAGGAACATTACACATGCACACTGATTTACGCCTCAGAGGCTGCAAATCGTGTCAAGTGTGATCTCAGCACAGCTCTGCTCCATGACTCAAGAGCTCGGTGCAGTGTTACACTCTCAGACATCAATCCTCAGCCAGGCAAGGGAGAACTCCTCCAGAGCATCCATAAAGTACTGGGCTGGGAGAGTTGTTAGTTATTCATGAGATAATAATGGTGTTTGCAATGTTCATGCCAAAGCCAGAATCCCAGAATCACTGAGGTTGGAAAAGACCTCCAAGCTGTGACTGATCCCCACCTTGTCCCCAGTCCAGAGCACTGAGTGCCACATCCAGGAATTCCTGGACTCCAGGGATGGGCACTCCAAACCTCCCTGGGCAGCCCCTGCCAAGCCTGACCACCCTTTCCATGGGGAAATTCCTCCTGATGTCCAACATGAGCCTCCCCCGCACAACATTTATCCCAGTCCTTCCATAATTCTGTTTTGCAGGGCCAGGTGTCAGGAGCTCCTGTGGACAGCTGTGGGTCTGAAAGCTGCTGTTCTCCCACAAACATGCAATTTTTTCAATATTTCAAGCTCTGGGTTGTGTTGAAGTCCATGCCAGTGACTGGTTTTTCTTCTTCTGACCATCCCTGTAAAACAAAGCTCAGAGAGAGGGATCTGACAGTCAGAATTCCCTCGGGATACCAGAGGCTGTGACGCTCAGGCGCCTGCCCAGCCACTGCTCTTTCTGCTGCAGGTGCCTCTCTCCTCCTGCTTTCAACCTTTCCCAGCACAGTCATGACCAAAATTCAGGAATCCTTATGAAAAGCATTAATTTGGCACCATCTCATCTTCCCCTTTAAGGAAAAGAGGCTGAGAATTCCCAGGCATTTGCAGCGTGCTGGGAAATTCCAGAGGTGGGAGGCAGCAGTGCAGTTTGCTACTGACCGAGCACTTTGTGCAGGACAGCAAGGAGGAGTGATGGAAGGGCTGGAGGGAGCTCCTCCCTGCAATGCCACAGCGCCTCAGCTCATCTGAATCTTCTGTTAGTTTAACACATCCCCTTCGTAGTTAGTAGTTCTATTAGGCAGCAACTAACAGAAGGAGAGGACACGGTCTTAAGCTGTGTCAAGGGGTATTAGGAAAAAGTTTTTTACAGAAAGGGTAATGAAGTATTGGAATGGTCTGCCTGGGGAGGTGGTGGATTCACCGTCTCTGGATGTGTTTAAGAAAAGACTGGATGCGACACTTGGTGCCATGGTTTAGTTGAGGTTAGGGTTGAGTTGGATTTGATCTTGGAGGTCTCTTCCAACCTAATGATTCTGTGATTTTGTGTCCGATTAATAACGCAGCAAATAATGCACCAGGTACTTTGGGGTTCAGGTTCGGAGCTGGGCACGGCTCACGGTGAAGGCTGGAGGTGCATGCATGGCTCTGGGGTTCAGTTTGGGGTCCGGGCACGGCTCTGGGGTTCAGTCTGGGGGCCGGGCAGGGCTCTGGGGTTCAGGCTGGAGACCCGGGCACGGCCCTGGGGTTTAACGCCGCCGCTCCGCTGCTCAGGGCCCTGCCTGCTCGGGGCCGCTATCGGCCGGCATCGCCGCAGCTTGGCGGCCGCCACTGAGCATGCTCGCTCCCGCACATCCGCCGGCGCCGGGCGGCCGAGCAGCGGGAGCGGAGCCGGTGCCGGGTCCCGGCGGGCTCGGCCCCGCAGGAGCCGGCGGCGGCGGCGGGACCGCCATGAACCGCGGCGGGGCGGGGGCGGCGCCCGCCTTCCCCGGCCCCGTGCAGTGTAAGTGCTGCGCCATGCGCGCTCCGGGGCCCGCGCCGCGCCAGCGCGGGGGAGCCGGGGCCTGCCCGGGCCCCGAAACATGAGTAGCGCATGAAGCGGGCGGGAGCGGAGCCCGGGAACCTGGCTGGGGGGCGGGGGGGGAACCCGGGAATCTGCGTGAGCGCCGCGGGGCCGGGCCGGGCCGGAGGGGTCGAGGCGGCCGGGGGGTGGTCACTGCGGCCGGGGGGTGGTCACTGCGCCCGGAGGGGTCAGGGAGGCCAGGCGGCACTGCTCCATGTGTCGCGGACGATGGTCCGTGGATCTCGGGCAGTGATCCATGGATCGTGGGTGATGGTCCGTTCGTACCCGGTAGAGGTCCATGGGTCCCGGGCAGTGCTCCATAGATCCCAGGCAGTGGTTCATGGCTCTGGGGTGATGGATGCACCACTGGATGCTGTCCGTGGATGCTGGGGGATTGTCCACGCTCCATGGGCACTGCGTGGTGTCCGTGTGTCCCAGGCAGTGATCCGTGGTCACTGGGTGCTGTCCGTGGATCCTGGGGGATTGTCCACGCTCCATGGGCACTGCGTGGTGTCCGTGTGTCCCCAGAGGGCTCCGTGCAGCGATACCGCAGCCGCTGGGCGAGTGCCCCCGCGGGACCCCGAGCTCTCCAGGGATGCATCCCCTGGGGGTCCCGCAGTGCTGGGGGCGCTGGGGCAGCAGCCTGTCCCTGTGCCACCTGGAGCAGTGTCACCCATCGCCATCCCCCGGGCCGAGCTGACCGTGCCGTGTCCCCGCAGTCCCCGGCAGCACCACGGTGCTGGTGGAGCTGACACCCGACATCCACATCTGCGGCATCTGCAAGCAGCAGTTCAACAACCTGGACGCCTTCGTGGGGCACAAGCAGAGCGGCTGCCAGCTCACCAGTGCCACGGCCAGTGCCACCAGCACCGTCCAGTTCGTGTCCGAGGAGACCGTGCCGAGCACACAGGCTCAGAGCACCAGCAGGACCATCGCCTCCGAGACACAAACCATCACAGGTACCTGTACTTCTCAGGTGTACAAACCATCACAGGTATCCAGACCCATCACAGGTACCTGAACTTCAGAGGTGTACAAACCTTCACAGGTGAACAAATCATCACAGGTACCCAAACTCATCCCAGGTACCCAAACCCATCACATGTACCCAAACCCATCACATGTATCCAAACCTTCACAGGTACCCAAACCTTCACAGTCACCACACGTCACCTGCCAGGTACCAGCCCTTTGTCCCTGTGTCTGCATCACCCAGCTGAAATAACAATTTTCACATCAGTTGTCATGTAACCAAGGAAATAAAATAGTGCTGTGCTGCCTTCTTGGGTTTGTTGTAACAATAGTTGCTTAATTTGCTAATTGAGATACAAGTTCTCTCAGAGAATTGCTCAAGTCTATTGTGTTGTGGAACCAGCTTGTGCAGATTAATTAAAATTGTCGATACTTATGAAAAATACTGAAATTACTATGCATTTTAATTTTTTTAAGAGTGCTCTAGATGGAAAACAGACACAGAATTGGCTGTCAGGCGCCCATCCAGACCTTTTTTATGTGAGAACACTGCATTCCCTAACACTGCTCCCACAACTAATTGGCAGGAAAAATATTACTCAAAATTTCTGCCTATGTGAAGACTCGAGTGAGGTCCTGATCCTGGAGACATTTAAATAAAATTAGGATTTTGTTCCGTGTGTGAAGGTCTGCCCTTCTATATATAGTTTTGTTTTATTTTGGTGTGGGACCTTACTAAACCCCAAGTTATTTGACTCTAATTCGGATAGACAGATTAAGGCAGGGAATCTGGGAGAGCAGCGAAACAAACTGAATTCAGGGCCCACTTCCAGGAATTTTTGTATTATAATCCCTCAACTCAGTGTGGGTTTTGGGTGAGTCATTTTTCTGCTTCATATTTACTCATCTTTAAAATGAGGACAGTTCTATCCATTTGCCCTTTTGGGCTATAGTGTTGTTTAATTGATTTAAAAGCTGCTACTTTGGCTGACATATTTTCACCTGTTATTCTTGTGAGTAACAGCTAAAAACAGTAGAGTTGAAAGAGGCTGAACTTTTTTAACAATTACAAAAATAATTTGTGTGGTTCCTTTTGACAACATCTGCCATATAAATAAGGATTTTTTTTCTCATTTGGGCTATAACACAGACGGAGTTGAAAAACAAATACATCTTTATTTGGTATTTGGAAGAGAAAAACCTTTTTCCTTTCCTCCTCCCCCAGGTAAATAGGAACAGGAATGTTGCTGGGGAAAAAAAAAAAAAAACAAAACAAAAAAAAAAAAAACCCAGAATAGACAATTCACTGAACTAGACAATAATTAGATTTTTTTAAAATCTGATTAGACAAGTTAACGCTCTCACATGAAGTTTTTTGTGTGTTTAGTCTCTGCCCCAGAGTTTGTTTTTGAGCATGGCTACCAAACCTACCTGCCCAGCGAGGGCACGGAGCCTCCAGCTGCTGCTGTGGTCTCTACACCACCAAAAGCAAGGTCCAAGAAATCCTCCTCCTCACTGCCCCTGAAGAAACTCAGCTGCCTGTACCCAGGTGAGATGGGAATGGTACCTTTTCATTTGAACATGGAGGGCTTTCCTGTGGTGACACACGGGAGGTTTGATACCTGCAGCAGTTCTGAATGAGTTGCCTCTAAGGGAAAGCATTAGAAAACTCAAGTTCACAGGTGAGCTGGTCACTGTTTTAACTAGATGTGAGCAAACAAGGTGAGGAATTAATTTTCTGTTAACAGTGAGTTTTAAAGAAAATGCTGTTGAAAATAAACATGCCCAGGATGGTAATGTATTTTTATTATTTTGCCAGATTTTCCTTGAATTTAATGATCTCTATCTTCCTGTTTTCAGGTTGCCAGTTCAAGACTTCCTACGGTATGAAGGATTTGGAGCGTCACCGGCGAACGCACACAGGTTAACGCTTCTATATTTTCTTTTGGGTTGGTTTCCTCCTTTCAGCTTTTTCACAAAGGCCATTTTCCTATGAAGTAATGTCTCTATAAACAGGATGTAGCCATGTCTGTACTTGCTGGTATTGTCCTGGAATTGCCTGTTGGGGACATGCCCCGCTCTGGGCAGCACCGTTGTTTGTGCTTTTGGGCTGAAAGTTGTCCTTGGTGTCCAGCAGGAAAAGGATTTGTTTTGTGTCCGTGCTGTGTGCAGAGCTGAGTGACCCTGACTGTGAGCTCAGAGCTGCACCCCTGGGCACCACAGAACCTGAAACACAGGAAAGCCAGAACTTAAGGGATCACACAGGAGATGCTCACTGGCAAACAGGTAGCAGCTCCACCATCTAAAACCACACTGCTGTTGCAGGAGACAAGCCCCACAAGTGCGAGGTGTGCAGCAAGTGCTTCAGCCGCAAGGACAAGCTGAAGATGCACATGCGCTCGCACACGGGCGTGAAGCCCTACAAGTGCAAGCACTGCGAGTACGCGGCGGCCGACAGCAGCAGCCTCAACAAGCACCAGCGCATCCACTCCAACGAGCGCCCCTTCAAGTGCCAGATCTGCCCCTACGCCAGCCGCAACTCCAGCCAGCTCACCGTGCACCTGCGCTCGCACACAGGTGGGGGATACTCACTCACACAGCTTGGAGAGGCACTGAGATGTTTTGAAGTCGTGGACAGGTGTCCAGGTTCCCAAAAGGGATGGTTTGAGTTCCTGTTCAAGTGCCAGATCTGCCCCTAAGCCAGTCACAACTCCAGCCAGCTCGCCGTGCACCTGTGCTCGCACACAGGTGGGGCTGTGCTCACATCCACAGCTGGAAGGGTTGGAGGGTCACAGAGATGATTTTAAGTCATGGACAGGTTGCCCGAAAGAGATGGTTTGAGTTCCCAAAGAGCCCCTTCAAGTGCCAGATCTGCCCCTACATCAGCCATAACTCCAGCCAGCTCACCGTGCACTTCTGCTCACACACAGGTGGGGCTGTGCTCACATCCACAGCTCTAAAGCTTGGAAAGTCACAGAGATGATTTTAAGTCATGGACAGGTGTCCAGATCCACAAAAGGGATGGTTTGAGTTCCCAAAGAGCCCCTTGAAGTGCCAGATCTGCCCCTAAGCCAGTTGCAGCTGCAGCCAGCTCACCGTGCAGCTCTGCTGGCACACAGGTGGGGCTGTGTCCTTCTAACCTGGGCAGGTGAGCCCTGAGCGAGCACCTGGAAATGCTCGTGGCTCTCTGGTATTTCCAGCAGAATTAAATTTCTGTGCCATTCAATATTCCAGTAGCTAGGAAGGGATTTTAGGCTAAGCTTTCTTTTTGGCATTTCAGTCTGTTTCATCTTAAGCAATTGAATTATGCTAAAGCTCAAGCTTTAGTTTTGTTGTTTCTTCTATTTCTCCAGAATAATTTTTTTATTTTTGTAAAAGGACTTTTTTTATTGTTTGCTGAAAGGAGGCACAAGAATTTTGAAAGTAATCATTTTGTCCTTGTTGGGTTGCAAAGCTGTTATGCACACGCACAATTTTAGGAGAAAAGTAAGACTGGTATGTAGAATATATTGCTTACTGGAATGCAATTAATAATCCTCTAGAAGGTGAGTGTAATCCCCATTGCTCAGAGCGAGATCATCACAGAATTACTAGTTGAACTAGTCACTAAACATCAGCTTCCTGTTAATTTGAGTGAAACCACTCTTAGAATTAGTAATCCTATGGTCAGACACAAGTTTTTGTCTAAATCCTGGCAGTGTCAGTTAGGGATGGGCAGAAATGTCAAGAAATACAGAGTAGGCCACTCTTAAAAGAAACAGAACCAGAATTTGCTATCTTCTTTTTCATATATTGTGCTACCCTGTATATGAAAATTAAGTCATTGAAATATGAACTGTGCCTTCATCAGCAAAGCAGATAAAAATTCAGTAGCTGAGTGTGCAGCTGAGGCTGTAAAATAAACTAGATGAACAAACAGTGCATCTTCATTAATAAAGTCTGTTTAATACAGATAGTACACCATGTATCTCAATTATTAAACAGATACATGGATTAGCACAGTAGGCCACAACTTGATTTGAAAAATATGCAGCTAAACCTATGACATATGTAGCTGGATAAGCAAATTATGCAAAATTATACAGCTCTCACAAACTCTATAAAATATTAACTTCCAAAATAAATCAGCCATTTGCAGTTTGATTATTAAAGAGGATAAATGCTTGTTGAACTAAATACACTTTCTTTTCCCCCCTCTCACCAAGAGTGTCTTAGAACCTAATAATACAATTCTTTCACTTGTTTAAGATAATGCCTACCTAAAGGCTTCATGCTCAGGTATTTTAGAGAACTACACTTTTACATTAAAGAAAGAAAAGGGAGTAGTTATGTTGTTAGGTTGCTAAGTTTACTTTGGAAATTTTTTTAATGGCTTTCCAACAGACTCACTGGAATTGATTAGGGATTAGCACAGCTCCACCTTAACCTGGTGATGGATGTTGTGACACCAGCCTGCAAGTATGGAAAATGCAAAATAATGCTTTTAGATCCAGGTGTGTCAGACCAGGTGATAATCCTGAAATCACGAAATTTCTCTTGGCTTTGGCAATGTGCTGGGAGTTCAGGAGGAGGCAGCTGCAGGGAATTCACCCCGGCAGTGTAGCCTGCTGTCACCTGTGCCTTTTGCCCGCAGGAGACGCCCCTTTCCAGTGCCAGGTGTGCCCCGCCAAGTTCAAGATCAACTCGGACCTGAAGCGGCACCTGCGGGTGCACTCGGGGGAGAAGCCCTACAAGTGCGAGTTCTGCGAGGTGCGCTGCGCCATGAAGGGCAATCTGAAATCCCACGTGCGCATCAAGCACAGCATGGAGAACACCCTCAAGTGCCCCGAGTGCGACTTCCAGTGCGGCAACAAGACCAGCCTGCGGCAGCACATCCGCGGGCACCAGCCCGAGCAGCCCGTCAAGTGCTCCGAGTGCAGCTACTCGTGCTCCAGCAAGGCCGCCCTCAAGGTGCACGAGCGCATCCACGGCAAGGAGCGCCCCTTCAAGTGCGAGCTCTGCGCCTTCGACACCAAGCAGCGCAGCAACCTCACCACCCACGTCCGCAAGGCCCACGGCGACAAGGCCAAGGGCAGGAAGCCTGACAAGAAGGAAGGGGAGAGGCAGAAGCAGGGCGGCTCCAGGCAGGTCGCCAAGCTGGACGCCAAGAAGGCCTTCAAGTGCGACCTGTGCGACGCGTCCTTCGTGCGGGAGGATTCCCTGCGCAGCCACAAGAAGCAGCACAGCCTGTACAGCGGCTCCAAGAGCAGCGAGCTGCCCGTGCTGCAGCTCCAGATGGATGCCGGCCGCCAGCCCGGCGCCCCCATCACCGTCAGTCACCTCCAGGTGCCGCTCCAGGCCGCTCAGGTGTCGCCTTACAACGAGGGGAGAGTCAAGATCATCGTGGGCCACCAGGTGCCTCAGGCCAGCGGCATGGTGCAGGCGGCCTCGGTGAACGTGGTGCCGCCCGCCCTGCTGGGCTCGGGGCAGGACGAGGTGCTGGGCGGCGGCCGCCTGCAGCTGCTGGGCCAGGTGAGCGTGCTGGCCCCGGCCCCGGTGGCCGCGGTGGCCGCGGGGGACGCGGGGCCGGTGGCGGAGCCGGCCGTGCTGCTGAGCGCCCCGGAGCAGGGTGAGGGCAGCGCCCTGCACCAGGCCCTGCTCCCCGGGGCCGCCCCCGGCCATGAGCCCCCCGCCGGCCAGGCCTTCATCGCCAGCTCCGGCATCAGCTGCTCCGACCTGGAGGGGCTCAACGCCCTCATCCAGGAGGGAGCCACCGAGGTGACCGTGGTCAGTGACGGCGGGCAGAGCATCACCGTGTCCGCGGCTGCGCCTCCTCCGCCCATCTTCTCGTCCTCGTCGCACACAGAGGGCCCCAAGCAGACCTACTCCATCATCCAGAGCGGGGCTCACACGGCTCTGCTGTGTCCCGCAGACTCCATCCCCGATTAGGCACAGGGGCTACTCTGGACACTGCTCTGTGCTGGGGCACAGCTGAGCCTGGCAGGATGCCCAGGACACAACTGAGCGCAGGATTCCTCCTACAGAGCCAATACCTTCCACTTCCATGCTGTATTTGTACACTGAAGCATTGTGTGTGTGAGGAGGAGGATGTGTTTGTATTTCTGTGCCTCTGTTACAGTCAGAGGCCCTGCTCCTTGGAAAACAGCAGCAGCTGTTGGCAGTGTCCCCAGGCAGTGACATCCCCCCGGCATGGCTCTTGCACTGTGCTGCCTGAAAGAAGAAACCCTCACCTTGTGCTGCATTACCTCCCCAGCAGCCCAGTCGTTGGATGCACACACGAAGAGAAAAATCCTGAGCCTGCTGAGGTCTCTCGGTTCTGAGCTCTCTGTGCTTTCACTGCGCCTGGCTGAACTCCAAGGAGCCCCCACTGCTGGCTCTGCTCCAGCCCAGGTGAGTTTTGAGGGGCTGCTCCTCAGTCTCTGTAGAAGCTGGTAGCACCTGGCACTTGAACTGCTTGTGCAGAGTGATTGTTTCTAGAAAGCAAAAGAATGTTGTCTCAGTGGTAACTAACTTTGTTAGCAGCGACACAAATTATCTCTGGCACGGCGATGGCTGTCAGAGGTGCCTGTGAATTAAAGAGCAAAACAACTGGAAATATATTTTTTACAAACACTACTTAACCTTTTGTTTTTATTTTGGTGCTTACTGTTGGGAGTTGCATGGGTGGTAAAAGTGCATTACAGTTTGGGTGTTCTTTTAAAGGAAAAGATTGGATTTAATTTAAATTTTTTTTTTAAATCTTCTAATCCACGATCTGTCACTCCAGCAGAAATTCAGGTTGGATCACAAGGACATAGTAATATATTATTATATTTATAATAATATAATATATATTTATATATTTACAATAAATATTATTATGTTTATAATTTATTATGGACATTTATCTGATTAAAGAATCCCAGGCTGAACTATGCCGTTGCCCGTGCAAAGGTAGCACAACCTAAAAGCAGTGAATTTCCCCATTCTCGGTAGTGAAGGTGAGCTCTGCAGGCAGGATTTCCTCAGCTCCCAGTGTTCCCTCTCATCCATAGGTGGTGCCAGAGGCCCAGGGAAGCTTTGGAGTGTGCTCTGCCTCCTGGATGATATTTCCTGTTTAACACTTCCCTGTAAAAACATTCCAAAAATCAGGTTTTTAGGACGTCACCAAAAACTCAGCTGTAAAAATCTCCCTGTCACTTAAGAGAAAAAGCTGCAGATCTAAAGAAATGCCCGAAGTTTTCTGCAAGAAGCACATCTGTGGCCAAAACTTAACCTCACCATTTGTGTTAAATTGATAATATTTTTCTCCCCGGTAATTAATTTTAACCGTGTTAAAATTAATGAATTTTACCTTTTTCATAGTTTTAAGGTAATTAATTTTACCCTGTTCATAGCTCACAGCTGTAGAACTGTCGGGCACTACAAGAATGATAAAACCCAAGGGATTTTGGCAGGTTTGAGGTGCAATTTCTCTGTGCCCTTGGCCAGGAGCCTCACCCTGAACGTCCCACAGCTCTGGATCTGCCCTGCAGCTGCTCAGAAAGCCTCGAGAACCTTCTCGAGTTGGAAACCAGTGCATTTGTCATATTATAAATGCTCACCTTGGTCCCCGGCCTCAGAGATAAACAGGAAAGATAACAAAATGGTGTGAATGAACAGGCAGAGCTCAGTGCTGCTGCTGCAGCCTGCTGTGGCTGATTGCATCATGTGAACAATCCAGAGACTTCTTCCTTCACCCTGAGAAAAAACCAGCTGAGAACCAAGGCTGACGCACACGGGGGCAATTTCTTTTCAATTTTCTCTTCCCATATTCTGCCTTGATTTCCGTGTGTGACAGGAATGCTCTGTGTGTTTTGGAGCTGGCAGCAGCAGATTGTTTTCATCCCTGATGTTCACTTCATACATTCTTCATGTTATCAGCAGAACCATCCCAGGAGGGAGCCTGGTAATTCAGAGCAAGTGTCTCTTGTAGGGCTCTCCTGCTTTTGAGCACAGGGGAAATAAATCCTCTCTCTCCCTCCCTCTCCAGAGTTCTGCCGTGGCCTCAGAGCTCTGGAGCAAGCTGGCTCTTTCCAAGACAAAATATTGGGATGGATTTTTGTTCCTGCTGCCTGGAGATGCCCAAGCTCCCCTGAGAAGTGCTGGGCCCAGGAGCAGAGCTCAGTGCTGCTCACACTGCACATCTGTGGCACCCAGAGGGAAGGAAAAATCTGGATATCTCACCCAGAGGGGAGGATAAATCTGGATATCCTACCCCAGCACAGAGGGAAAATCTGGATATCCCACCCAGCACAGAGGGTAAATCTGGATATCCCACCCAGCACAGCACTGGCAGGCTCTGCTCTCTGCAGTTTTTCCCAGTTTGTCCATGGGCTCCCAGGTGTAGTTTATGGGGTGTCACACCCTCCCTCTTCTCTGGGGATGAACTTCTGTCTGCTCAGAGGTCTGAGGTCAAACTGGGCAGGCAGAGATGCAGAACCTGTGTGCATTTCCAATGAACCAACCCCAGCTCTTGGGTTTTCCCAGCCCTTTGGGGTTTGTCACTGTTCCTGATGCTGCTTTTTAAAGCCAGACCTGGTTCCATATGAGCTGATCCTCCACCAGACCTGCTGAAATGTGCTTTTCTGCTGTGCTTTTGTGAGGCAGGAATACACAACAGGAAAAAAAAAAAAAAAAAAAAAAAAAAAAGCTGAAGAAAAATTTGTGTTTGGACACCTTTAATGGTGTTTGGTGCAGGCTGGTTCTGACTGAGCCCCAGCTCGGTGTCCTCAGTGGGGTTTGAACAGCACTGCATTAAACCTTATCAGTGGTGCTGTGTCTTTTACGTGGTTTTGATCAAAACTTTAACAGATATTTGCATCAAAATGGGAGATTCCTGTTCAGAACCAGCCTCAGGTTGTCCCATGCACAGGGGGCACTCCTGGATGAGTGGATTGGGATCAAGTCCTCTCCTCAGATGAGGCTTAAAAGCAGCAGAACTTGGCCCAAAAGCTGCCTCGTTTGGGAACTGGGGGAAAACCGAACTTACAACCAAACGTGGGGCTTGCAATTGAAAAATTGTAATTATTTCCCAATCAGTTTTTGGGAATGAGCTATTTATTACTGCTGGAAAGTACCTTCTGTTGTGGGCTTTAAAATGCCAGAGACATGTCAAGACTTTTTTTTCTACAATACAAAGAACTGGGGAAAGGCTTGGTTTTTTAAAAAAAAAAAAAATTAGATATCTTTATTTTATTCTGTATTTCTGATTCTTTATTTATTCGTGTTTGAAGTCAAAATGTAGTCAGTCATCCTTTCTGCACTGTGCTGCCCTGGTGACTGCAGAACTATTTTCTGTGTCCTCAATGGCCAGACCTCCATCCTATAATTTCAGGAATATTGACTGGCTACTCTAATGGCTTTTTACATCTCCCGTTGGAAAATCTTTAGCCTTGTTATTTAAATTTTAAGAAGGGAAACCAATATTGTTAGGAGAAACTGATGTCTCCTGTCACTTCCCCAATGACCTTTCATGAGGTGACAAAGGTTTCTATAGTGACCCGAGGAAATGATGTCTCAGGTATCAGCGTGAATTAAAAGTCTGTGGCAGGAAAAGCTTTCTTTCCTCTGTCTTTCAGGTATCCAATTCTGCCTTTGTCTTTATTCCACTTGCTGGACGTGGAGAAGGACTCATAAAACATCCAGTATTTGGTTACAAGGCTGTCTTTAGAGGCTTCACAATGTTGTAGGGAGGGAAAAACATCCATGGCAAAGCAGAGGTGGATTTTTACCAGCTATGTCCATGAAAGCAGCACCCTCCCGTTGTGCTGCTGGATGCCTCTGAATTCTGTAACCTGTGGGATCAGCCAGGTTATTCCATGAGCCTCAGGAGCTGTGTTTGCCTCTCTAAAACCAGGAATTCTCATTTACTGCACATTCAGCTTTGACAGAGGTGTTTAAGTTCCTCGATTCAGACCTTGGGCAAACTTACCTTTAATTCTGAAAGTGAAAGCTCTCGGTTAGTGAGAGTGGCTGCGTTTTGTAGGTAAAAGTTGAACATGATCTGGGAAATAATTAACTGAGGGCCTGGAGAGTGTTTTGCGGTGTTTTTATTCAGTTGTTGTGTTTGGAGTTGGTTTTATTTTAAAGACACAAGGATGCATTTCTGCCTTCTTGTGCTGCTGGGTGAAACAACCTGTTTCAATGTCCCCCAGTTTATCAAACCTGATGTGAGACACCTAAAAAAGCCTTGGAGAAACCTCCAACATCTCCAGCTCGAGTTTCCCACTGATGTCTTCCAAAGTGAAGGACAGCTGATAAATCTTTGTGCTGTCTGTATTGGCAGCGTTTGAAATCAAGGCTGGCCCTGGTCCCTGCTGCTCTGAGCTGTCAGGCAATTTTCCATCATTTCGCTCCCCAAGCCCTGGGCCAACCCTGAGCCCTCACCTCCCTCTGCCTGCTGGTTGTATTTGCAGTTCCTAAGTGTCCAACTGAAATAAAAAACCCACCCCACACCTTTTCCTGGCACCGGTCACAGCTTCCTCCTCCCAAAGTGTGCCCGAACACACTGCCCTTGGCCATAATTAATGATTCTGATGGTAATATCAGTAAGTTATGGATCAATGATATCAGAATTTGCACTGGAGCTGTGCTGCTGGATTCCCCACCTGCAGAAGGTGGCCTCAGAAGGATTTTGTGAGGATGGGAATAACTTGGATACCTCAGTGATGAGCCAAATGCAAATTCCCAGATAGATCCTGCAGATAGTCACATCTCCTGATGGCCCAGAGGAAAATGTGAAAGAACAGGAATGCATAAAGCTCAGCTGCATAATGCATAGCAGTCATAATTAATAGATTAAAGTTCTTTGTGAAACATGCTTTTTTATTCTGATAAAGAGAAGGGACTACAAATGGTGACAGAGTTTTAACAAAACAGCCATGTGAGATGTTAGAGTTGTAAAGCTAAAGAGGTGATAAAAATGTACATCGGGTTTAAATTTTTACAAGAATGATGTAAGAATTATGACCTTAAACAGCAGCACTTTTCCTTGTCTCTGGGCACGTTGTTGGATCATTCTGGTTCTGAAAGTACATAAAATTGCTGGGGGATTATTAAAAATTTGCCAAATCCTTGCTGCTTAGTCCCTCTTAAGAAGTTCAAGATTCATCCTGTGAATCACTTTGCCTTAACAATGTTAAATTTTGCTTTTGTTGTAAAATCGTGGAGATCAGCCATTGATAGAACTTTAATTGGCTGGGGATGTTCGTGATTTTTTTCCTAAAAAAAAAAAAAAAGCCTGCCAGCAAAATTGCTTTTTGGTGATGACTCTGCTTGAAAAGTGCTCTGCAGGGGCCCATTCCCAATTGATTATCTTTCACAGCTAATAGCTTCAAAGGCTATTTGGTGGACAGTCCAGTTTTACATTTAAATGTAAATCTCGATAGCCTTGACAGACTGATGATCAGAAAAAAAAGGGAGGTAAGACCAGTAAAATGGATATACAGCTGGTATAACTTTCACCAGCTCCTCCAGGGGTAAAAGCAGTGAAATTAAAATGGTTGCAGCCTGACAAAGCTCCTCGGAGGGGATGGTGGGTACAAACTTCCCTGAGATGCAGCATTAATGAGTGGCCTGGCAGCCCTAAAAGTTCTGTGTGGTGTCAGAGGGTCCCAGTTGTGCTGTTTGGGGTCAGGAGGGGAGCCCAGAGCTCTGGAGCCACCTGGGCAAAGGCAGAGAGGCACAGCAGGGATGTTCTGTGGCCAGGGGAGGTGAGGACACACCAGGGTGGCTCAGTGCTGGTGTCCTGGGCATGGCAGAGGTGTCACAGCTCCCTGGGACCGGGGGGTGCTGCCTGGCAGGGCTGGGTGCAATCTGAATTCTGACAGCCCTTGCCTGGCAGGGTAATCCCACTGCAATCTGAATTCTGACAGCCCTTGCCTGGCAGGGTAATCCCAGTGTAATCTGAATTCTGACAGCCCTTTCATGGCACGATAATCTGAGTGGGATCTGAATTCTGACAGCCCTGAAGCCTCTCCAGAGTGACTGACACCGTTCTTATTCCATCCTGCCCGGGAAAAAGTGGACAAGGAATTCCTCAACTCCCAAACATCTCAGCAGCTCTGAGGAGGTGCTTTTTTTCCTCATTTTTTAATCTTTGTTGCCGTGGAAACAGAGCACAGGCACTTCTCATTTTCACTGCCTACTCCTCAGGGCCAAACAAGTCCAGAATTTTCCAGGCTTCCAAAGGAAGGGAAAATAAGGGACAGGAAGGGAGAATGTTCAGTGTAGAACCCATTGAGAAAGCAGAGATCAAGGAAGGAATATTGTGCCACTGGAGTGGAATTTGAATTTAACTGAAACAAAAGCATTCTCTTCTCTCTACCTTGTATAGATGATTCCTGAAATCCACAGGAAAGTCAGAGTAGAGGACAAGGGAGGGGGTCTTGTCTGCCTAGGGAAAATAGGGAGGTGGTTTCAGGGATACCTGGGGATGGGAGTACAGAAGGGGTTTGTCTCAGGGAGAACTGGCACTGGTTTGCTTTGGTATTTTGGGGTTTTTTTTTGTTTTCAACTTCTACAGCTCCATAAATCCTCTGCACCAAATCCCAAACTCCCTCAGGAGTGCTGTCCAGCACATTGATTGTGGCAAAATGGGATCAAACCCAGGCAAAATCCACCTGCCTTTTATTTGTCCTTCGGGGCAGCACTATAAATTAACAGTGATGTCCCCCAGTGAAATCATATCCTCCTTCCAACACCAAATTAATGAAAATGCACAGAACATGTTGAACAAAAAGTGATGCTTCTTCCTCCTTCCCCTGATAAAATCACATTTTTATTTGTTCAGGATGCACAAAGGCAAGGAATCAGCAGATGCAGAGAGTCCATCAGCCATGGGGAGAAGGATTGTGCCTGGCAGAGCTCAGGATTTGGGGTGGGTCTGAGCCCGATAGGATGGGCAGGACTGGCAGCAGAGCAGGGGCATCCGTGGCACGATTTTGGGGGAAAACCCCTCCAGGGATGAAAGCCCAGCTTGTCCTTGCAGTGCCTGAGCCCCAGTGGCAGCAAAATATTCAAACTGGAATTAATCCTCTTTTCCTGCCCGTGTGGGTGAGTCTTTAATAATAAATCCAGCTATCAATCCCGTGGCTATGAAAAGGGAGGATCCATAAAATCCATGGGCAGAAATACAAGTTTCTGTCTCCATTAAGCTCTGAATAAATTATCCATGTGGCCACTGAACTTTGCAGTGATCTTTCCATTGACTTCAGGTCAGATCCCTCCTTAAAATCAGCTCTGTGAAATGACTGGTACAGAAACCAGGAACGAGCAGAAGAAAAAACTTTACTTGTTCTTTCACCTTTTGCCAGTTTCCTGCTCTGAGTTCAGATTTCACAGATTTATTCCAGAGGCCTTTGGCCCATTCGTGCAGAACTGGGCAATTTGCAAGTGCAAATTTCTATTCTTTGCCCTGTCTCTGTTCCATTGTGTGAGTTCAGTTTTTGCATTTGGTAAATAGAAATAAATACTTTGTGTTTGGAGAAAATACTGGGCCAGGCACACAATTCTTCTGTTCACTGCAACTAACATCAAGTAGTAAAAAAAATAAACAAACATGTTCCCCATTAAATCAGTATTAATTCATGCAGAAAATCCACTTCATCGAAGGTTTTCCATTTTGTGCCTCTCCATGTTATAAAGATGTTAATTTCTTTAAATCCCAAGGACTATCATTATTTTAGCTCATATTTAGACAGACTGAACCGTAAAATTAAGAACATTCCTCCCTTTCCTTCTGCATTCTTATTAGTGGGGAAAAAATTACAAAACAATTTCCTTGAAGAGGATTTCCCAAAAACTTTTAAATTTGTAAACATTCAAGCGTCATATATAATTTAAATATTGAGTATAATTCGTGCTGGGTAAAAATCAGGGTGTTGGTTACTTTTCTGCTGCAAGCTGGGTTTTTTTGGGGTTGTTTTTTTTTTTTTTTTCCCTGAAGTTGCACGGTTATCACCGTGGCAATCAAAGCAGTTTGGGGCACGGGGCTGTTTAGCATCCTGCTGATGAGTTATGCCATCAATACCAAACTGATTTCCAAGATAAACCCGGCTGAGGCATAACAAAGCCCGAGTGATGGCCAACTGTGCTTATGTGATCATCTTACAGTGGTTACACAGCTCCGAGCCGCTTTTATCACCGCGGACGCGTTTATTGCGGGCTTTGCAGAGAAAAAGCATTCAATTAAAAAAGCATCGCGGCGTTATCAGGCAAATTCTTCAGTTCGGCTCCTGGTGGTTAAACGAGTTACTCAGTTTACACGGAGTGAATCGAAGAAAAATGGAAGCGGGAGCGATGGGTTAGAAAAGCAAATAAATGCGGGTACAGTTGCAGGAGGAGGACGTGAGGCCCCTGGGTGAGCACATCAGCCCCGGTGTACAAACAGCTGCTAATCTTATCAATGCAAGGATGCCTCCGTGCTGCATTTAAAAGCAAGCTGCCTTTATTCCAGCTCCCACGCCATTGAAATCTGCTATAAACGCCGACTTTATAACACTGACCCGATGTATAAATTGCTCAGTTCAAAAGGAAAGCGTTTTTGGAGGAAGGGGGGAACGGAGTGAAGGCAGTGTGTTGTAAAAGCTAAGTGGTTTTATTGGCACTTTAAAATAGCCTTTTCTGCTGGACTCTATCAGCTCTGATTATATATAACAACAGTGGTTATGTATTAAAAATGCGTGTCAATAGTTCTGGGAGCCCTGTGATTTGTCATTTGTGTGCCAGACGTCCCATCAGGCTTGACTGACAAAATCTGGCCGTGGCTCAGGGGGATCACACGGGGGATGTGTTGGGTTGGTAAATTGATAAAAGCAGCCATCTCAGTGATTTAAATAAGAAACTTCATCTCAATGCCAGTGCAGGCTGCACTTGCTCACCTCTCACAGCCTTTTCCTGATGCCAACAGAGAGGCTGAGGATGCAGGAGGTCCTTGCAGGAGTTTGGCAATCAAAGGATGAATTAAACATCGAGTAAAGAATAAAGACAATTTAATTCTTATTTACACAGCCCAGCTGCTCTGTGGTTTAGTCTGTGCCCTCATAGGCAGAGCCCCTGAACTGCTGCTCCCAAAACACCTCTGCCGTGGGAGGTAAAGCTGTGTCTCACTAAAAGGTGTTAAACCTTGTGTTTTCCACTGGTGACCTCATCTAAAGTATCAAACATTTTTTTTGTGTGAGAGCACAGCCAGGATGGAGCCACTCAGACATCTCATCTCGCCCAAACTCCCTAAATAAGCAGCACTGAAAGCAAAGCTGCATCCAAATTGCTTCCACAGAGCAGTCAGGCTTTTCAAAGACTGCTTTCAAGGCTGGAGTGGATCTAAAATGGAATAAAGCTTCCCTGCACTGACCACGAGCAAAGCTGTCCTCAGGCAGCAGGTGTGGAGCCTGTTCAGTGCAGGGAGGGCAACCTTTGCTTTTCAGCAGCTTGTTCTGCCTGCGTGTGAACTCACAGGCTGGGAAATGAAACATCCCCCAGGACAGCTCCCTCTTTGAATCCTCTCAGCTGTATCCTACATAAATTACGGTGTGCTGAGACTGGAGGAAGTAATTTAATGCTGGAATTCTCCAAAGGCTCTGCCTGCTGGTTCTGCTGAGGTGTAGCTGTGTTTTGCATTACAGATAAACAGGGATTTTTGGAGACACCCCCCTCTTCCTCGTAGTCTCCCCCAGGAGTGAGGTCAGTGAGTTTTTGTTGATGATTGCTGAGCACTCAGTGCTTTGGTTTCTGTTCAGCTGGAGGCCAAGCCCAGAGGATCACCCAGCAGCTCCTCATCCTGGGTGAGCTGCTTTGCCAACAGGAGAACATTCCCTTTCCTCCTTCTCTCTGGATATTCCAGCTCCCCCACTCCCAAAACCATCTCAGGTGCCTGCTCCAGTCCTGCCCATGCCAGGCTCTGAGCAGATGCCTGTGTGAGAAGAGAAGCTGCTCTTCCCTGCTTTGGTGTCTGTGTGGTCTCTGCAGCATTTGGCTGCCCTGATCCATCCTCCTGCTGAAAATGATGGGTTTTATTCTGGGTGCTCCTGTGCTGTGCTGCCAGCCAGGCTGGAGGGGCCAAGCCCTCAGAGCCTCCAGGGGAGAGCAGGAGCTGCAATGTTTGGAATTACCTGGGTGAATGTCCCGGCTCTGGGACTGAACCTCCTGGCAGACACCAGCCCTGGCTGATACCACCCAGCCCTGTGGATGGGAAACTTGCAGGATTATCACTGCAGGGTGATAAAAGCAACCTTGTTCTGTTTATAAAGCAACTACTGCTCTTCCAGTGGCGTACAAACCGAAGGGAAAAGGAATAATCTTCGGAAAACATTTTTGTTTTCAAACTCCTTTTTTAACCTTGCAGTGCAGAGCGATGGGGACGGTCACCAAGGCTGGCTGTCCCCTGATGAGGCTGCTCACTGGGAGCACAGGGAAGCAGTTTTCCCCGGGGCTGAGTCAGCTTTGAGTCACCCTTTGGAAGTTTCTCGTTCTGCATTGATGCACAGCAAAGTTAAACTCAGCCTGGAGCTGCAAACATTCCCTGTAAAGACAAGATTTGTCTCAAACACGCCTTTCTGTCACTCAGTGCATGGTTTAGAGACACTGCTTTTCAGTTTACAAGTGGAAAAACTGTTAATAGTAGGGGGAGGTTATATTTTTGTTATATATTTTATCATTGTAATATTGTAAAATATAATATAATTAATATAATATAATACAATACATACATTGTATTATATATTTTATGTTTGTTATGTATTTATTATATAGAATTTAATTTATTATTATGTTATATATAACAATTTCTTACTATATTATTGTATTATATTTTGTTCTTTTAAAACAAGTCAAACTTCCTCTGTAAGCTGCATATTTACCCCACTCTCTGGGTACCAGCACGGTACCAAGCAGTGCCCGGGTGTTTCTGGCTGAGCTCTCCGGTGAGGAACAGCCACGTGTGACACCAACTCCATCCCATCAAGTCCCCATAAAGCCACTTCTGTGAGCAGCCTTAAGATGTCACTGCCCGCCTTGGCCGCGGCTGTGGCCGCTGTCGGCAGCAGGAAATGGGCTGTTATTTTTAACACGTCTCCCCCTCCTCCGGGCAGTGACAGACAAGGTGCTGATGTCAATTGGCTGCTCTTACAGGCATTCATTAACTCGGCTGAAAGTCCCTTGCGTTTCCATTTCCTTCTGCGGAGCTCCGGCACTGGAGGTGCCCGGGGAGAAGGAGAGCTGGCAGCGCTGGGGATGGAGCTGGGCTCTGCCTGCTCCAGCAGCTCCTGGAGGTGCTCAGCACCTTCCTTCCCTGGTAGGGTTATCCCGGGATCCCAGTGGGGTTCACCCCTCTGTGCCCACCCTCCCTGGCAGGGTTATCCCGGTATCCAAGTGGGTTTCACTCCTCTTTTCCCAGCCCTGTTATTTTTCCAGGGTTTCACCCTTTTGTGCCCACCTTCCCTGGCAGGGTTATCCCAGGATCTCAGTGAAATTCGTTCCTCTTTTTCCCTGCCCTGTTCTTTTTCCAGGTTTCACCCTCTGTGCCCTCCCCACCCCTTGTGCTGAGCTGATGACCCTCTCTCTGGGCTCACCTTGCTCCCAGATTTTCCTTGTTCTCTCCTGCTTTTCCAGAGCTGAATCCTTGCTGGAACGCGTTTCTCTGGGGCTGTGCTGGTTTTGGATGTCTGTGCTGAGGGGGGATGGCAGCAGCTGGGCACAGGGAGGTGTTTGCAGGGAGGGTTGGGTTATCCTGCTCCGGGGCAGGTCCTTGCAGCTCCTGCTGCCCAGGGATGCTGCAGGGAGGTTCTGGGGCCAGAATAAACCCTGGGACTCAGGAAGAGTCTGGGACAAGCTTTTCTCATCCAGCAGGCTGCTGGAACTGGCTGCAGGGCTGGGCAGTGCCATGTCTGTACAAACCTGTGCCAGCAGTGTTAATTCGTGTTTCATTTCCCATTTGCAGCGGGATGAGTGTGCAAAGGCAGGGCATGGATGGGGACCTGTGTGAGACCTGCAGCTGCCAATCCTCTCACTCTCAGCTCTTTCAGATCCTGTTGGTGCCACCCTGATCTTGGCCAAAATAGGAACAAGCACTGACACCCTCCAGTGATCTTTAAATTAAATCCTACTGACACCCATCAGCTGGGATCCATCCAGCCTCCACCACACTGGCACCCACAGAGCTGGGGCTGCTGCCAGAGCTCTCTTTGCTTGAGGAGTCCTTGGGCACTCCAGTGAGCTGAGCTGAACATGGAATTTCTACTCCAGTGCATTCAGAGGTGCTGCGTGTCCCCTGAGCATCTGGCACTGAATCAAGGTTAAACTGGGGAAGATGTTCTGCTTTTCATCCCCTCTGCCCACATTTACAATTATTAGATATAGAAATACAAATCTGTGTTTGAATATTTTAAATCTATAGATTTAAACAATAGAAAATATTTCTGGACATAAAATTATTATTTTGAAAATATTTCTGGAGGTAAAATTATGATTTAGAAAAATGTTTTGTCAGATGTTACAGTTTCAGCTCTCCTTGCCCTGTTTCCTGTACAACACAGTAGGAACAACTCCACATCAAGATTTTACTCATAGGAATAAAATCAATGTATAAATTCACATTAAAGTATACTTCTCTGAAGCAAAAATCTGTGACAAAACCTATCCTGCATCTTCTGTCACAGGGAGTTTTCTTCCTTATAATTGTACTGCTGCTTCACTGGGCTCTGGTCTGCATTTTACTTCCTCACCAGTGAAATAATTTTAACTGGTGGCTCCTGCAGGAGCCCTCTGTGGTTCCTGCACAGCACATTCCCACCAGCAGAACCCAGCCAGCAGCTGAGGTGACATAAGTGCCATCATCTCACATCTCAGGTTTGTCCCTTCTCACCTGCTGGGGATTCACATCATATTTATCTAGGCAGGAAAAGATGCTCTGCCAGATTCTGTGATTTCTCTTTACTGTGAGAGAGACTCTGACCAGTGAGGGGGAACTTCACGCCCCTTTTAACAGTGCTCATTAATTAGGAATATAAGTGAGGATGAAAAGGATTGCTTTGGTGTTGTGGAGTGAAAGGTTAAAGTGTTGGTGTTAAATGTTCAGCTCTTCAAGAAAACCACGTATCCACATCTTATAAAATTTATGGCTTGAAAATAAAACAGGTAATGGATGGTAAACAGCAGAGTGTGGAGGGCACAGGGAGGGAGGCTGTGCAGGCTCTGGGGAGAGGAGAGCTCTCTGATTCAAGGTTTACCACTCGACCATGGTTTCATGAACCTTTTTGTGACCCTGAGCAAGTTACTCCCATCTCACTATTCTTCCATTTCCTCTTTCTGTAAAATGATATTAATAGCACTTCAGCTGCAGAGCAGGTTTATTGTACAAGGCTTAATGAATGTTTGTCTCCCTGTGACTGAGATTCTTTCCTGCTGGAGGCAAGAATTTTAAGCAGGTTGATTAAGTAGAAAAGGTCTCTAACTGAAGCTATTATTAAAAGAAGGAGGAATTATTTCTTAGGGAATTTTTAATCTTATGTCTGTTACAATTGTCAAAATACAGCAGCTTTAGCTCCTCTGTTATTTAGCAACTTTGGTTACGTTTCTGCCAGGAGTTCTGCTGGGGGATGCTCTGAGTTTTGAAATGATCCAAGGCAGACCCTGCTAAACTTTTCTTGCTCTGAGGAACAACACATACACAGTGAGAAAATGTGTCCCTGTATCAGCTCTACACACAGAGCTCTGGAATTGTAGGAAAAAGGAATTTGGGGGTGTTCAGGCAGATCCAGTCCTCCTTCCTAAGGCTGTCACTGTGATGCTCTGAGGTTTGAGGCTCCGAAATGTGCAAAATTTGGAGTTTGCGAGGAGCAAACTCAACAGCCCATGCCATGATATGTGGAAAAGGCTGTGCTGGGTTTGGAACACCAAATCAATCCAGGAGGAAGCACTGAAGGCAGCTCTAGGACACCCTGAGTGCCTCAGGGAGGCAGCAGCACCCACCTGTGTTCACCTGTGCTGGAAATCCCAGCAGCATCCCAAACATCTTGGTCTGGGGAGGAGGATTCCCACTGTCCCAGGCTGCCCAAAGCTGTGGCTGTGACCTCCTGTGCCACCATCCTGGAGCACACCTGGCCAGCCCTGTGCCACCATCCTGGAGCACACATGCAAGGAGCAGGCCTGCAGCTGTGCAAGGGGCTGGCTGGAAAATCCACCCAGTGCCACTTTTGCTGGGGGTTGTGTTCATATAAAAAATTGGGCTCAGCTCAGCGAGAAAACTCTTGAGGGTTTAAATGAATTCATCATTTGCTCATGTTTCTGTGTTGGGAGTAATGTGTTCTTTCTCTTTGGCAGAGCAGTTAAATGTTTAGTGTCAGCCTAATCCTTCTGATGTTGGGAGGCTTTCATTTATGAAATCCTCAGGTTATTCAGATCCTGCTCTTGTAGAAGTGACTACAAAATTAGCATCAAATCTCCCAGCAGAAATCAGAGGTTTCATGGAGCTTTTGCAATGAGAGAACAATAACAACAATCATTTCTTGAAACCTCTTCACAGTGTCATACTACATTTAGGACGTGTTTAAAACATCAAATGGATATTTCTTGTCATTCAATTCTTTCCAAATATATTGTGAGAGTCGAATTCAAAGGGGTTTTGCTTCTATTACATTTTGGCATTCCGAGGCTATGAACCCAATAAGCTTCCCCATGTAAAAATATGTTTAGTAAGCTATAAAACTGCATTCTGTCCTCTCCTCCCTGCTAGGGGGATGCATCAGCAAAGAGTTGCACATATAAACATGTGCTCAAATGGACCCTGCAGGGAAAATCAGATTTACCATCTTCTTGCACAAAGAATCATGTTTTCCTCAGGCTGTTTGCAGAGCTGTTAGAACCCATTAAAAACAGAGCTCCTCTTTTACCATCCTTAGTCCTTCATTTCTCAAACATGGGTAAAGTGTTTGTGCTTTCCTAATAAGAGTTGCACGAGTGGTTTGGTGGAAAGCTGCACATTTATGTAGACACTTCAATGCAGCTTTTAATTCCAAGTTTATTAAAGACATTTCTGAAGGGACCTTTCTGATAAAAGAATCCATGCTTGTAATTTTTCATGTTAACATTTTATTTACTGATTTATTTCAGCTGCTGATCTCTCCCTAACTGTTGCATCCCCAATCACTTTCCTGCCCTCAGAGGAAACAATCACAAAAAGCTGCCATTGCCCTTCCATGTTTCTCCTTGGCTAACTGGAGTTTTTGGCTCTTTATCCTGTTGATTAAAAGAACATCTGAGTGGAAGTAAGAATGCGTTTACAGAGCTGCCACACCCAGCCCTGCTCTTTGCTTTACTCTGATTAATTTAGCAAATGAAACCCGCCTGTAAACTCATATATTTTTGCCCATAGCTGCTGTATAATTTGGAGTAAGCCTTGAGTAAACTGGCCCGGAGATAACTAAATCACTACAACAAAGGCTTCCAAAAAGCTTTTTGTTGAAAAGTGGGGTTCTGTAAAGTAACATTTTGTGCTGGGGCACATCGGTGGTGTGAAATGGAAGAGCCCTTTTTGGAGAAGCTGCCTTTAATTCGGTGTATGAGAAAAACAACTGTCACTGTTTGCACTCCTCACTCAAGGTAAGCGTGTTTGTCCAGAGTATTACACCGGCCTGCCTTGCAAACACTCGAGGCTTGCTTACCATTTTTCTATATATAGCCTGCTCTGTGGAACTGTCTTTATCAAAACTTGGGGGAAAATCTTTAACAGAATCCGAGAGACTTGCCTAATTTATGCAGCCGTCCATTCTCCTCCTATTGATTCCCTCCTTGATAGATGTTTATCCTCCCTGCTAGGGAAAACCTGGAATTAAAACCGAAGCGTTTCTGGTTTATGCCTGTAATTGCTGCTGGAGAAGAGATGGGGGTTATGCATAAAAGCTGTAATCTCTTTAGTGAGCTTTAAACAAATCAACTTGTAAATCCCAACACAAAACCACCCTAAGTTTACAGGACAGAAACTTCCAAGCAGCAAACCCTTCCTTTACCACGGCTTTTGAAACTATTTCAGAGGCCCATTCCCGCACCTTTTGTGGTGAAATAACCTAAAATGGACTAGCACCCTGATTTGAGAGGGGAAAGAGAGAGAGACTTGGGGACAGCGCTCCCCACATCAAAACTATCCGGAGAGATCAACCATTGACGATTTAAATCTTCACTACTTTATCTCTTTGTTTGCCGCTCGGAATGCTATTGATACCTTCTTTGTCTTTGTAATTGTTTTAATTAGCCACCCAGCATGGGCCCCTGGCCGAGGCTGTGCTGGAGCATTATGGACCGCAGCAGGACAGGGAGCCTGTTACCATGAGACACATCACGGCAAACCTTCCTGCTTTGATTTCTGGCATTTTGTCATTTTTCTCCTTGTCGCCTTTGTTGGTGCATTCGTGCGTTATTGCTGGCGAGAAGAGGAAAAAAAATAAAAATAAAAGCCCTCCCCGAGTGCTTTGGCTGTTCAAAGGGGAGACGAGCATGGAAGAGGCTGCACAAATATTTCCCGGGGATTGTTCAATTAAAGTTGATATTGCCACGTATCGCAGTCAGACAAAGAGGGAAGCGTTGCCCACATTGATTGGTCTTTTCACGAGTCTTGTCTTCAGCAGTTAGGCCGATATTTATGGCACTTACTGTACTCTCCGCTGGGCAAATTTCTTCTAAATTGTTAAATTTTTTGGCTCTCTGATGTTATTTGTTCTTGTTGACCACATCCTTCTTTTGTGAGTGGAAATCTGGATGTTCAATTATGATGCAGATCTGCAACTCATTAGCAGTGAGCTTTGGTGCTGTGGCCATTTGAAGACAATTCTGTCATTTAACTTGTGGGAACTTCTGACAATGTGGATATTCTGGGGGGGAAAACAACCCAAAACCCCAAAAGTTTGTTTTTGGAGATAAACAATAATATCAAAACCTCAAATCCTTTCATAGTATAGTTTTTCCCCCACAAAAAAAACCCCAACTCTGCCTGGGTCAGAAGGATGTGAATAAAGAGAGGTGCTCCATGAAAGCACAAGTCTCCTTTGCAGTTGGTTTGTTCAAATTAGCCCAAGGTCGGTAATTGCCTCGCTTCAGCTGCATCTCTGTATTAACCTGGAATCCAGGCTGGAGCTCTCAAAGAGAGGAGCGTTTCCCACTCTGGGATGGGTTTTAGCTCCATCAGCCTGTGTGCTCCACCTCAGGGCTCTCCTTGAAATGTGTCCAGGAGAAAGGATTCCTTTGGGGTTTGATGGACTGGGTTAAACAAATCTCTGCTTGCAGTTGAATGTGAATCCCAAATGCCTGGGATGTCCATGCTGTGTTACCCTAAAGGCACTGCTGATTTTTTATATTCCCAATCCTTGCACTTTTCCTCTGGCTGGAGGGATGTGAAGAAGGTGTGTGGTGAGGGGAAGGCCTGGAAGTTCTTTATTAGAGCAAACAGACAAATAATGTCACTTGTGAGGGGTGGGAGGGACACGGGCTCCTCCAAGAAAGGAAAACAGCGACACATTCCCTGCCACATTTCACCCCTCTCCAAGATTAGAGATAATTTGAGTTTCTCTGCACCATTTCCTTGGCTGTCAGATATGAGGGGACAGGGAGAGGTCTGCAGTTTGCCTCAGTGGTGTCAGGGAAAGGCAGAAATCATGTTGTCTCAAGATTTACCGATTTTTACTTACATTTATAAGTCATGAAGCAAAGATCTTGGCTGCAGACTCCTTGTTTGACCTTGGGCACCTTCCTCAGCCCACGGTGAGCCTCAGCCTCCTCCTCCAAGCAGAAGCTGTGGCTCCTTCTGCTTTTCTAGAATGTGGCTAAAAGCCACTAAAGATTGCAAAGAGTTCAGAGGCTGCTTTAATTAAAGCTTTTAGGGTTGAAAGGAGGAAATGTGAGAATATCTCTGATGCCAGTGTTCAGCCAATCTTTACAGAAAAACAAGTAATCTTATTTATGTCTGTTTATTTCTATTTGTTTCTCTTCTCCAAATAGAAACAGAACTCTTGAGGGGCACTCAGGCTCAGCTGTGCTATGCCATGGGTGCCAAAGTGATACTTGTAGGTGCTATGTGAGTATTTTAATCAAAACTGAATCAGTTAAACACTGCAAGTGTCTCTATGCTGTGAAATCATGCACTTGCAAACTATGAATTTAAATTTCTGGAGTCTCCACGTGGATTACTCTGAATTTGGATGTGCATTTACTGCAGGCAGTAGTGGTGGCACTGCTGGTTGGGTAATCAGGTTTTGATGAACTTATTTCCTGATGTATTCATGGACAATGCCTGCACAAATTAAAGGCACAATGTGGTGTTTGATGATTTTTACATGTCAGATTCAATCTTTGATGAACCCCAGTGTAGAGCAGGAGCTGCCATTGTGGTGCCATTCCAGTGCAGTTGTTGGGCAGTTTTTTCTCCCCAGCCTGGAGCAGTGTCCTGATAATTCTCACAGTGTGGTTTAACGGCAGGGAAACTGGCTGAGCACTTGGATTCCGTGCCCACCTTGTAAAGGCACAAAACCAGAACCAGCTGAACCCAGAAAGAATCCCTTGCA
The DNA here is from genome assembly GCA_013398615.1 of Brachypodius melanocephalos. Taxonomy (NCBI): domain Eukaryota; kingdom Metazoa; phylum Chordata; class Aves; order Passeriformes; family Pycnonotidae; genus Brachypodius; species Brachypodius melanocephalos. The sequence goes on along the minus strand of VZSR01001238.1, from coordinate 1,296,589 downwards.
TGCAAAAAGCTAGTGGAAAAAAAGGCAGAATTACTGCAAAGGAAGCCTGACATGTTATTAAGAGATTAATGTGCACTTTGTGATTAGGATGGAGCCATTGGTCTGGAGTCAATTTTCTTTTGAGCTCAACAAACCTTGCTCACTGGTTATTTACTAGATGAAGGCTCCTATAAAGCACCAGTGCAGAGCTCTTTGTGTCCCTCTCTCTGAGTCACAATTTATAAATAATAGCTGTGTTTACAAACCAACCATGAGCAAAACTCTCCCGGGTGAGGCAGTGTCTGAACTGAGACACTTTAATTAGTTCTTACTCAACAGATGCTCCTCAACAAAGGCCTACCCCAGTGTCTTCATGGTGTGCAGGGTTGGTGACCTGATGGAGCACTTGGGACACACCAGGGTATTTTTGTGTTGGAAATCTCACATGGGAAAGCTCTGTAGGTTGTCTGTGAGCTCTGGGCACTGGCAGGGAGGAACAGAGCTTGAGTTTCCTTCTCCTCCTTCTCCTCCTTCTCCTCCTCCTCAGACAAACAAGTGTGTTGGAGAGTTTAAAGGGAAACATCCCCTGGCAAAGCCAACATCTCCAATCTGCCCTTTCTGGGTTTCTCTGGTGTTGTTGATGACCCAGTGCCCAGGCTGGGGAGGTGGAGGTGCCCATGGAGAGACACACACATTCACCTTGAAAGACCAACACATGAAACCATCCTGTTTTCGGTGGTGGGGAGGGGATTTCCTGTCCCTGCAGTGGGGAGGGTCACTGTAAACCTGCTGGACTGGGCCTGAATTGGGAGAAATCCGTGCCAGAGCCAAAAATGCTCATTTCTTACACAAGAGCTCTTGTAGTAATGCATTGACCCAAAGGCAGCTTGAGTGTAAACAAGTAATTGTAAAGGTCGAGTGATTATTTTCCAGTTTTCATTTTGAGCTGGATGGTGAAATGTTTACATCTCCTATAGATATGATTGATGTGGAGAGCAAACAAGAAAAAAATCCTTTGCTGGGTCACCAGGTTGCTTAGAAATGTGTAGAAAGGTTAATCCTAAAGCTTCTGTCCTTCCTAAGCGACCATTGTTATTTATGTATTCATAACCCTGGAAAAATCATAAAGACCTTTCCCTCCACTGCAGGAAGTCAAACTCCTGCATTTACCTGTTACAAATGACTAACTAAAGTAATCCCCAATTTTTATGACCTCTCACTGTGCTTTCAAACGGGGTCCTTTTGCTTTGTGAGAGTTTGCTGAGGTCTTGCTTTCTGCTCAGGTGGAACTGCACTCCTGGCTCACCCATTCAAGGATGTTGTTGCCTGTGAGATATTAATTGCTTCTCAAACCCCCGAGCTGCTCCAGCTCCCAAAGGTTAATGGAGCAGATAGATTTAGGACATGTTCCTCTCCACACAGGTTATCCTCCCTTCCAGAAATACGACACTGGCTGAGATGGGTCATTCATTTTTATTGTTGAAAATGTAATGAAGCGTGGCATTTATAATGTGCTGGCTGGGAACATCTTACTTGGAGAGAAAGAGGCCACGGTATGAGAGGGCTTTAGTGGCTATTGGCGCATCCAGCCTTGTCCCTGCTCTCTGGAGACAAACCCAGCTGGCACCTCCTGTGTCACCTGCCTGGGCAGGGGCTTGGGTCATCTCCAGAGCTCCCCTCCACCCCAGGGCTGAATCCCTGGCTCTGGCTGTTACCCTCAGCTGGCACAAGCGTGCTTTCCATGGTGTAAGGCACACCCAGCTGAAATTTGCAGTGAAATGTTGATTTCTTTAAATACCATTTGAACTCCATGTCAGACAATGCTCCTGATCAACACCAACAAACTCCTCATGTGAGCTCCATCAGCCCCTCCTCATTTCCACAAGTTCTCTATCTATCACCAACCCTTGGCAAAGCAGCTGCTACGGTTTGATAAATATTCAATAAGCCCCAGGATTTACTGAGAAGATTCATGAGGGTCCCCTCATCCCTCCCACACACACACTGTGGGCTCTGGAATTTTAAAAATATTTGCACGACTTGTGTGAGCAGGATGTGTGGACACGTGGGTAACCTCCAGCTTCTCCTCTTGGTCTCACAAATGGAAGCTGCAGTTTGGCTTCTGCACCCCTCTATGCCCTGAAAACACATCCAAGGAGGTCTAAATCTGGTTTGTATCAGTTAAAAACCATATCTTTTTTTAGCCAGTTAATGTTTTGATTGATAAATATTATCAATGTTCTGTGCAAAGAGAACAGCAATTCTTTTTCTGGCTTTCTGCTGGGAGATTTTTTCCAACCTCAACAATTCCACAATTCTCTATAGACCTACTGGAAGAGCCTGTAGCCTTCTTTCCTGGGGGATTTCTCCTCCTTCCCTCACCAGTGGAAAGGCCACAGCAATCTCAGCTGCCCACAGAGAGGGCTGGGAAATTGTGATGCTCCTCAGGGTCTGCTCTTGTGGAAACTCAGCTTTACAGACTGAGTGCCACACTGTAGAGTAGGAAGGAGAGAACTTTACCCCTTAACCCCTGAGTGATACTGAGGATGGAAATATTTCATTACTTAGGGCACAGTAAATGGAAGATCAATCGATAAAGAGATTAAGAGCACCCAAAACAAGCACATGTTGCTGTGGGGCCAGGGGGGAGGTTGGTGAAAGGGCTGGGCATGGGCACAGTGAGATATTTGCTGCTCCTGATCCACTTTGGGCTCCTCTGCTGCTGCTCAGCACAGCTACTGGAGGGTTATGCACACCACGAGAGGAGAACAGTTGTTTAACAGAATTTCTTCACCCCTGCATTTGGATTAATTGAATCCTGTGCAGGCCTTATCAGGAAGAGCTGTCAGCAAAGAATTCCAATAATCCAATCAGGAGGTCAGGAGTGCAAGAATAAGTATCTACAAATCGGATTGAGAGAGCCAAACGTGAAGCCCAGCAATATTCCAGAGATGGCAGAACAGATGATTTCACCACATGGCTGATATCATTAATGGAGATTGATAAGTTCAGCACAAGAGCTGTGTTTTGTTTATTGTGCTGGAAAGGTGATAACCTAAAATCCCGACTCAAAAGGCAACAGAGCAAACCAAGAAGTGTAAATTGGGTGGTAATAGCACCTAAACAGTCCCGATTCTTAGGTTATAGTCTGTGCAATTTTATGAATATCAAGGACTTTTAGGGACATGTCCAATGTTGACCACCAGGTGAAGCACAAAGCCATTGATAACTGAGCAACAGATGAGTTAAGTTTGTTAGGAAAAAAAAAAACAAAAACAAAAAACAAAAACCAAAAAAAAAAAAAAATCATTGATCATGGGACTGCTCATGTAAAACAGCCACCTAAAAATAACATCTATCCACAGTGCAGATATTCAGAAATATTGTTTGTACCAAACTGTTCTTCAAAGGAAATATTTCAATCGGGTGACTCAAACCTTACTCACTTCTTGTTGTGTTTTTGCTGTTGTATTTGTCAGAGAAGCCTCTTAACCAGAGCTGTCACGTAAAAATGAGTCCGGAGGTGACTGAAGCACAGCGAGTCCACCTTGCAGCCTGGCTTCACCTGGCAGTTTGCTGATTTAAGTTTTGGGATGGGCTTTTCTTTTTTTTTTTTTTTTTAGCTTTTTTCTCGTAGGAAATGATAGCCCCAAAAAGAGATCTACAGGGTGTACTCAGGGCAGGCTGTGAGAGGGAAGAGCTTTGCCCCAGGTGGAGTCCAGCCAGGACAGACCTGGGGACTCGTGGCTCTCCAGAGGGAAGGACTCAGCTCTGTCAGAGGGCAGCTCTGGGAGCTGGTGATGAGAAACCCAACTCTCTGATGTGTCCTGGGACCAGAGCTCCTCTCTCACTCTTGTTGAACAATTTCAGTTTCCTGGCTGCAGATGCAGAGTGTTTATCTGCACATCCATGCAGTGCTGGTTTTATCCCTGTCTGTGTTACAGGATGGTATCAAACGGTACCATCTGCATTTGTCAATTAAACAGAAGGGACTGGACAAGTGAAAAGTGCCCAGTTCAACTTCCCTCCCACAGGAATGACTGGGAGTAACTTTGTGATTTAAGCCGGTGTGACTGAGAGTTGATTTGGTCTCTTGCTGGCTGCAGAGAGGCTTTACTGAGCCAAGAGGTGCCTCTCCATCGTAAACTCTTGTATTTCTAACCTTTAACATCTTACCAGGAGTACTGTCCATTGCTTTCACATCATTATCTGAGTTTAAATACCTCTCCTCTGAGCTTAATCTTTAAACTTTGCTTAGTGCTACCTTCATACTCAATCATTCTCCTGCTTTGCAGAGCACTTGGGCATCATTCCCATGATAAATTTCAGCTTCATCAGCTACTGACCCACATATGCTCTGCAACTGCTTGTCCCCACAGGTCCTGGGGTAATGTTATAATTAAAGAGCAGCTGCTGGCACATACAGGCTCCATGGGCTCTGTCATCAAAGGGCAACTGATGTCCCACATTAACTGAATGGATCTCTGAGGAATTTCAATGACAGGATCCAACTTTTGTCCTGGGAGAAATCACAGCACATCTGCCTTGTCCCGGTGCTTGTGCCTCAGCTTGTGCCTGGAGGTTTGGCCACGAGGTCTTGGAGAACACAGGGACCATCCCCACGAGCCTGATGATTAAAGCTAAACAGCAGAGGAATGTAAAAAGTCCTTTTATAAATCAGCAAAAATGGATACAGGCAAATAATCTTGTGTTTGGTGTATGATTAACCCATGGAATTTACTGCAGTGGGATATTACTGAGGCAAATAGTTTAGTAGGATTTAGGGATTAGAGAGACGAATAAGAGCATTTACTGGTTACCTTCTCTAGGTTTAGGAAAGGTAATTTCTTCCCGGTGCAACTCAATACACGAGTTCAGCAAACACCCACCAACATGAGGACAGGCAAGGTCTCCTCCAGCCCGTGGCTCCCAGCAGGTCTCCAGAACAAGGTTTTACTTCCCAGGATGAGGTTTTCCTTCCCAAGATGAGGGTTTTCCTTCCCAGGACAAAGTTTTCCTTCCCAAGACAGGGTTTCCTTTCCTGGAGCAGGATGAGGCATCAGAGTGCTTGTCACTCAGTCCCTGTCCTGAGCCCAACTTCTCTCTGCTGTGGGAGGATTATTTTGGTCCTGTGCTTCAGGCCAGGGCTATTCCACACCCTCCCACCCTTTTTTAAAATTCCTTTCCTATTTTCCAAAAGCCGGTGCCCTCCGCAGTGATCATTATGAGTAATGGACAAGTTTATTTATTAGAAATCTGCTCAGGGGTAGTTAACGAGGCCAGGTTTCTGTTTAACTGTCCCACTGTAACCTGCTTGGGAGCAGAGCTGCACTCTAAACATAATGACCTCTTAATGCTTCTTATTTATTTATTTAGAGGCAGTATAAACACCCATGGCCAGAACCTCTGTGGCTGCATCAGCCTGCCCCCAGCAGCCAGGATCTGCTCAAATCAATGGGGCTTTACTGATTTACATCCCCTGAGGATCCCCATGTAAAATAAATTCCAGCCAGGAGGTGGAAGATATATGGATATGCAGCAGTCAGATAGATTGGTGTGCTTGTATGACACACAGACATTTCAGGGTCAGCAGTAGGTACAGAAATCAGAGTTCCCTTAAAAGAAAACCTAACGACTAATCCGACTTATTAAAGCTGATTTATGTTTGTTAAAAAACAGTCAGGTGACAACCGACTGATGCATATCTTTATTTGCCTTGGTGTAATCCCGCATTTCTGTTTTGCACTTCTGATGTCTCGCTGTTGTCAGGTCAGAGTCTGATTTCAGCTGTCCCGGGGAGGGTGGTGCAGGGAGCAGCACAGCCCTGCTTTGTGTGCACGCACACCAAAAAACAGCTTTTGCAACACTGAGCCCCTCCGCACCCCCAGGAGCTGTAAACTGCCCCGTCCACCTTAAAAACAACAAAATGCCTTTCAGTCAAGAGCTTGCAAAATGCTTTTCAAACTGCCAGCCCAGCCAGCCACGTTTTAATGGGTTGCAATAATCCTAATTTCTCCCCTCCCCGACTGGGATTATTCCTCAGAAAACGCCATGCAGGTTTTGCCCCAAGTGAAATGGATATTCATCCAGTTTTCTGAGGCCACAGTCCATGGTGGGCACGACTGGAAGCTGGATTAAGCTGAAATTGGTGGAATTCTTCTAAAGAATGTTAGTTAGCATTGCATCTTTTAAGTACATAGTCCTAACTGAATCATTTCTCTGCTGCTTTTCCCCCTCCCTCAGGTTGAAAGAACAACCCCAAAACTTCCAAAACAACGATTTCTGTGGGTTTTAGTGCTGTAGCCTTGTCCCTTAAGCCATGACTACTGTACTATGACTTATTATAATGCTGTGCCATGAAACACCTCGTAAAAATGTTATTTCCTCTGCTTTCTTCTGAACCTTTACAAGAAAATTGCTTTCAGTCTGCTCAAATCCTGTTACTTTTCATAACAACCTCTTCTAAATAGAAGCTGTGTAATTAACTTGGGCTGATAAGAACAAACCAGAAAAATAAGGGAGATATTTAACTTTCTTTTTCCCCCATTTTGTTTATTGCTTTGTCATTTACCAAAGGTTGGGAAAAAAAAAAAAAAAAAAGAAGTAATTGGATGGTTTATAATTTGTGACCATTTAAAAGAATAAATGACCTGAATCAAAGGTCAAAGCCTTTGTGCTTTCTGCAGTAGAAAGGTTTTTTGTTTTGTTTTCCCCTGAATCTTTTTATACTGGAAAAAAAAAAAAAAAAATTTCAAGCAGAGAGAAATAAAAATCCTCCCTGCGCGTGTTCACGCACTCTGCGGTTCCGAAGGGCCCTTTACAGCTTCTGATCTAAAACGCCTTTTTTTCCCCTAAAGCTTGCAAATATCAACAACATTCCTGCACACTGTAATCAAATACTTTCCCAAAAAGCCATGGAATGTGCCATAATTTGTCAAAGATCCTCACTGACAAGTTTTTAGTAAAGTCCACTACAGCAAACCCTCCTCGGCCCCCTTGACCCACGTAGCAAGAGACCTTTGACCCTATTTGGGCCCCTTTTATGAGCTTCTTTCACTCCGACCAGATGGCTAAACTATCAAAGGTTTTTATGAGTAAAAACTGCTTTTCAAACTCGCGAGTTGTATATTTCTCCCCATGTTAATGTGAACTATCAACCCAAAGGCTTTAAATTGAAAACACAAAAGGTGCGGGCGCAGCTGCCGCATTGTGCCGGCTGGGTGGGGATGTTTGCAGAGTAAACAGCTGATGGCCACAGCAAGACGGTTTAAGGCCAAATAGTTTAAAAAAACACCCAGCCGAAACCCAATAAATTATTTTGTTTTCCTCCCCCGGATATTGTTTGGAGCCTCCGAGGGGGGGTGTTTGAATATTCATTCACAGCTCCCCCCCAGCCCAGCCTCCCTCCCTGCCTGGAGAGCGCTGCCCCAGTGGCAAATTAGGACTAATTAGACCAAATTGTGTCAGAAACAAAAATAGAGAGATTACGGACTTCTAAATCAGTTTGAATTTCAATGCAAACATCTCTGAACACCTGGGCATCACTTTCTTGGAGCTGTCTTGTTCCTTGCCGCCTGTGGCCTCTCTGGGAAGGATTTTTAATCTGAGATTTGACGTTACTGTACAGTTCAGATAATTTGGGGGGATTTTTTAATGTAATATACTCCTAGATATCTTTTATATAAATTATTAATATACTGTAGGTGCTTCCCAGCGTTTGCTCTCCCTGTCTTTAACAGGTATTTACCAACTTTCAAATCAGGATCCTATAAATCACAGAGAGATTAATAAAGAAAAATCATCCTCTCCTAGGCTTTCCCAGGAGAGCTGGGGAATATAATCTGCTCTTCCTCTTTCTCACAGGTCCCCAAGATCTCTTTTTTAACCCTTCCTATTCTGGCATGCCCTTCTCTCCGTGGAGTATTTGTTTCATTAATGGAAAATCACGTGTTGTGCAAGTGGGAGAGCTGCACATTTGGAAACAACTCCGTTTAACATTCTTAATGAAATTACTCCTATCTAAGGTGTTCCTTTAATTCACTTGGAAATGAGGGACTTAACTGGCTGTGTGTCTTTTTGAGTCAGATACCCTCTCCTCTCTCTTAAAATCACAAAAGGGTTTTGTTTGAAGGAGAGCAGGGGTCTCCAAGTAGGATAAAAGATGAATATTGGGAAGAAGTCCGTGCTTTAGTGAAACCAAGGTGTCTGGTAGCACCAGGCTGGTAGATCCTGTGGTGATCATGCATCCTGAAATCCTGGAATCCCAAATCTCAAAGGCCAGGGCTGCTCAGTCCGATTGTACCTGGAGCTGTCAGTCATGTCAGCACATGTTGGAGAACACAATGTACAGAGAAAGAGATGTAAAAATGTGCCAATTTTGCTCATACCCGAGAGAAAAAAGAAATCAGCTTATCCTTCCCTCCTGTCTAAAGCTTTTCACTTTCTCAGATTTCTTTACATGTGACTTGTTAATCCATCCATCTTGTTTATCCAACCAGGTTTATTAATGACAAATGTTGCTGGCCTTGCTGAGTTATGACTGTAAACTGAAAGAATATGAGGGCCAAGGTGAAAAGGTGATTTCTTTATAACAGCTGTAATTTATCCTGGGCTTTGGCCAGGCCTTTGATTTTGGACTGGCCCTGGATATAGTATTCCTACTGATTGCATTAGAATAGCCCTCAGGGGTCATGCTGAATTCCAGGGCCCTGGAACCAGTTAGAAGAATGGAAGATGACCATATGTGCAGGGTTAGGGAATGATAATAAGGTGCAGCACAATACCAGCCCGGGTGTTGTGGAAATCCTCTGCTCTGCCTTCTGCAGGCTGTCATTCATATCAGCATTGCATAAGAAATGCACCTGGGCCGGGCAGGGGGAGGAGAAAAGAGAGCAGGAAAAAAGAAATTAAGTCTCTTAGTTAGTCCTTGGGTTCATTAAATGCCCCGTGCACTGAGAGGGTTTGAGTGCCTCGTGTTTCCTCTGTGGAGGTTTTTGAAAGGACAGCAGAGGCCGGTGCCATCTAAAGAAGTTTCAGCAGTCGTTGTCCCCAGTATCACTCCTTGTGCAAAAGCCACCCTGTGCTTGTCCCACAGAGAGGGGAGAGGTGAGAATATGAGGATCTCATCCCTGGCTGAGTGTTCCTGAATCCAGGCTCAGGAAACATCCCATGTGATTGTGAACCCTGGTCAGGGCTGGGCTGGGCTGGCCAGGGGTGACCTCCCCTCCTGGGCTCTGAGCTCTTCCCCAGCTCTAGGGGAACTCTCACCTGTGCCTGAAACCACATCCTAACCAGCAGCACGTCCTCAGTCCTTCCTCTTGAAACTGCTTCACTTTTTGTGGAATAATGAGGGTTCGACATGGAGCTGTAAGGAGAGCACACCAATGTGTGTAATTTTCCTAACTCAGGATTAGGGGACTGTGTTGGAGTGGTGAATGGGCTCCAGCAAATATCTGCATCATTTTTATTAAGCAGAGGACTTACCACGGCAACCAACTTAATTTTTTAATGTCCTATTCTGGACTGCAAATCATAAGGAACTACAGGAAACAGGAGGTCTGGGGTCACCTGCCCTGGAGGCAGCTGCCTTTCCACTCTGGAGGTGCAAACAGCTGATCCCAGGGCAGTGCCACTGGTACAGCTCAGGGACACACACTGCTGGGGACAAGTTTTCACAGGTGCAAGATTGCCTTTGGAAAGAGATCAATGCAGCTCTCAAAGCAGTTTTATTAACTGTTGACAATTCCCATTATTTCTCAGGCAGGGCTGGTTGCACTGTCACTCTTGGCCATCCTGGGATGGCTGGAGCTCTCTGCTGGCCTCAGGGGCTTTGGGCAGGGTGATGCTGTACCTGAGCTCCACAGAGCACAGCTGGGGTCTCAGTCAGGCCAAACCTTTCACTGTGGGGACGCAGGTCTAGCTCTGAGGCTGCACACGAAGCTGCACATGCTGCTGCTGCTGCTGCCTGCCAGCCTGTCACTGCAGCTGTGCTGCAGCTGGGATTGGCAGCCAGGCTCTGCCTCAGTCACTGTTCTCACACCAGCCAGTCTCTATCAACACACAGCCTGGCCTCAGCTCTTCCTTGCATGAGCATCTTCTGGCCTTTGCAGTGTTACATGTTCACTTATTAATAGTACAGGTGTATTTAATAAATTCAAATGCTGCAGGTTTCACCTAAGGTCAGTATGAGCCTGCTCTGGTTCACCTTGTCAGGACACATCTGAGCATCTTCCTGAAGTGCAATGAGTGCTGTTCCCCATCAGTGAAATGCACCTTCATCCTCCTTCACAGGATGAGTTCAGGCAGTGGCATAGCCTGGATCAGGAGGGAAGTGTTGGGATTTGTTGAGGGGTGATCATTTGTGAGGCACTTGCTGCAAGAAGTTAACATACAGAGCCACTCAGGCCCCAATTTTGTGTTCTTCACAGCCAATATTCCAGGAAATGCAGCCTCAAATCCCTTTCTGTTCTGATGGCACAATTGACAGCAAGGCATCAACCTGCATGAGCAGGATGCAAGTTATTTGATGTTTCATTACTGAGTATGGACAGGCTGTGGGGTTTTACCTCAATCCACTTTCCATTTCTACTGAAGGAAAACAACAATGTTTATTTACATGTCCTTGTCTCTGAGCTGTGTTTCATATCTTTATTGCAGTACCCAGAGCCTAAAGGCACAGGGGTAAGATGTACCTGAGTATTTGGGGAGTGGGCAATCAGTGGTTCCTGTTAGAAATACTCCACATTTCGTGTGAAGCTTATCCACACCTCATTACTTAATTAAGAAGCACTAAAACAGTCACTTTTGCAGCAATTCTTAGCCCAGCTGGAGTTAGTGGTGCTGCTGTATTCCCAAAGCACTGCAGCACTGTGGCACAAATGACAATTCCCTGAAGAAGAGCAGGGCAGGCCGGGGCTGTCAGAGCTGCAGTTTGTCAGTGCTGACTGACAGATCCTTGCAGCTCTGCCTGCTGCCCTTCCCTGCCTGCCCAAGTGTCATTCCGGCTCTGCCTCGGTGATAACTGGATGAGGTGGGAGCAAACAAACAAGGAACTTCTCCAATTGTTCCAGGTAGATCCTTTTGTCAGCCCAGCCTGGTGCCTCTGCTTGTTTGCCCAAAAATTCGGCACTACTCATTTAAATGGGCACATTGAAAAGAGCAGTATTTAAATTGTGTCCCTCAGTTTGGTCCTAGAGGGCTGGGCAGAGCCCTGGAATGGACAGGAAGAAGGGAAATGAAACCTTTTCCCAGGTAACTGCACCTTGGGCTCACATCATGCAGAGCCCTGCTTTTATCTGCACATCTGACAGGCCACTGGCCTCCCTTGCAGAAAGCTGACCTTGTGTCACACAAGATGATCTGACTGACATTTTCCATTGCTGGAAATGATTAATCTGTTTAGAAAAAAAGTTCAGTTAAGAAAAGCCTTGAAGTTTCCTTCTACGTTTTCATTGATTCCTTAAAGATTGAGTTACATTTCCTAGTTTTTAGAGACTGAGGAGTTGCTATTCAGAGAAATTCTGATCCCAGTGCTCTGGCTGTGCTTTTGAGGTATTGGAGGGGCTGCCCAGGGAGCTTTGGGGTCCCCATCCCTGGGGGGGGTCCAAGGAAGGGCTGGATGAGGCACTCAGTGCAAAGCAATGAGCAGCTGTTGTTTCTTTTTACCTTCCCCTCCACTCTGGACAACAATTACATCTCAAAAGCCCCACAATGCCTTCCTTACCCCACGGAATGGCACTCTGGCACTCTGGGTTCTCTTCGAATTTGTTTGCCTTTTTTTTTTTTTTTCCCAGCCTGTTCTGAGCTATAAATACTCTCAGGAGCCATTAGGCTCCTATCAGATACATTCATATTTGCCCTTCTTCAGGCATTCCAGTCCCCAGCTGAATCTGATAAGCAGATCAGTCACTGCCATGTCAGCTGAGAAGAGCAATGTTGTACCTTAATATTTGTCATCATTACCCAACACACCCATGCAGAGCAAGCTGTGAGGAATGCAGGTTTTCATGCTTTATCAGCTGTAACTAAACATCTGGTTACAAAAAAAAAAAATCACTCAAAGTTAATGAAGGTTATGATTTCATACAGTCCTTTTCAAGCAAAACAAATTCCACTGGAAGAATATAATAGATGAACTGTGGAACTGGATCAATTGAGGTTTTGCTATCAGTGATTTATAACCAATCCTGTTTCCATTCCCAGCTCCAACTTTGTTTTGTCATTGCCAGCAGGACTTTTGCATTTCTTTCTCAATGTGCTCTCGAATGCATTCATTTGGTAGTTCCGAGAAACATAACCACTGGTTTGCTTGGGAGTTCAGGCAGATTAGTTTAGTTTGTGTGGCTGAAACGCTGCTTTTAACGAGTGAAAATAAAATGCAGGTATTCCTTAAATTCAGGTTTTGTGCGCAGTACAGAGGTGAAGGAGCTTGGCTGTCTGCAGCCTCTCCATCAGCAGATCTGAACTATTTCACATCCAGCAGCAGGATCTTGGCAGTGCCCTGCCAGGATGAGGAAGGAAATCTCAATTTCCCCTGTGAGATGGGAGGGGCTGAGGCACTGTGGTGCTCAGAGCTGCTGCCCGAGGTGGGAAGAGCTGCAGTGGACAGTGCTGGGCTGGGCTGGGCAGGAGGACAAAGCTCCAGGGAAGACAGGGGCAAAGGAGGGAGAGATTTCATGCTGGTGTTCTTGGAGAGAAGGTGGGAATTGGCTGGGAAGAGCCGGCAGGGAGCTCTGGGCAAACCACGGCAAAATGAGTGCTTTAAAATCACTAAACAATTTCCTGGCACATGGGTGACAGAATTTTAAGACGTATGACAGAGGAAAAGTGCTTTAATGAAGCCTCTGAATTTTATTCCCCATCAGATTATGATTTATCTTAATGTAATGTAGACTATTCGTTTAATTTATTGTTAAAAGCAAAACTAAATAAAACTGCTTGCTTTTTAAGAATGCTGCTCCCTACATCCCTGAGTCTGGGATTTAGCAGACTAATGAGATCAGTCATCCCCTACTTAAACACATCCTGGACAGCATTCACAGGAATGTCGTTGTTTGTGTCCAAACTGGGCTGTCCTCCTCTTTGTAGCATCTCTGAAAAGAGGTGAAGATCCTGTAAGTGCTGCTGGTGCAAGGCCAGGGCAGGCTGTGCCTGCAGGAGCATCTCTGCCATCCCACTGCTCTCCTTGGCTTCCCTCTCTGGCTGTTTTTGGGTCTGGCATTCAGTGATCCACGTTCAGAGTGCCCCAGCTCTTCCCTGCCCCTCGCTGGTGACAATCTGTGGCTCTGTGCTGGTCCCAGCACTGTCACAAGCAGGCTCCTGCCAGCCCCAGGGCCAGCCCTGTGTTAGAGGGGCTGAGGGACAGTCAGGGCCAGCTGGGCATGGAAAGGGCAGCAGGAAAAGCTTGAGAGCAGTGGGAGCGGTGCCTGGCATCCAGTGTGTTGCTGAGTCCCTAAAAACTGGGGTAAAACAAGAGATAATTCACATTCAATATTAAAAATATCATATATCTTATAATATCATTAATATAATATAATTAATATAACATAATAATAAAATATTAATATTAAATAAAAGGCATTAGTGTTGAATCCACAGCAGTGCAGGGTTGTTTCAGCCAGCTGAAACTTCCTCTGGGAGAAACCCCAGTGGGCTCAGCTCTGTCCTCTCTGCTGCCGTGTAAATCCAGAATAGTTTGCTTCGATAAATCTGAGAATGGGACAAAGCCAGTACAATTAATCATTTAGTGATGAAGTACGAAAGCAAATGGATTCAGGATCTTTCTAGAATATGAGCACAGAAATAGAGGTGCTTTTCCAGCCCCCTTTTTGCTGGATAAAGTTTCACATCCTTCCAAACGACACCCAGTTGTCTCCTCTGTGTAGAAAACATCTCCCACTTCTTTCACAAAGCTTCCATGGCTTACCTATTTTGGGTTTTCCCAGCTGTTGTTGTAAAATCTGTTATCTTTAATGTATTACCCCGAAAAACAACACACCTTTGAGAAGGCCAGTGGACTGTGACATAATTAAATGCAAAATGCACATCTAAAAGCTGTTTACTTCCTGTAACACCAGGATAACTACTAATGAATCACCGACTCTGGGGATTCTCAGTTTGTAACTGGATACTCCACAAACTTCTTATCAGATCGACAATGATTTCTGTCAAAAAAGGGGGGGAAAAAGAAAAGGGGGGGTGGGCAGGTTTTTGGGTTTTTTTTTCTCCCCTGAAACCAGAGTTCAGCCTACATGCACCAATTCTAAAGCATTTTTAGCATGTCAGGCAGAGTAGTCATGGTGAGTTTGAAGGGATAAGGGAAGATAAAGTGTATCAAAGCAGGATCTGACGCTGGTGATGCTATGCAGACCTTTCTTTCTGAGAGCATCTCGCAGGCTGGACTGACAGCAGGGATTAATCCATGCAATGGCAATAAACAATAGTTGGAGTGGGGTTGAGGTCTAACACCTGGATGTGGTGTTAGCAGCAGCAGAGGAGCCTGCTCCGTGCTGGGGGGGGATAGAAATGATCCTGGCACTGCTGCTTTGCCAGCCACAGGTAAAACTGCTCACACCTCATTTGTGAAAGGAATTTTTTTCTCCTTTTCTCCCCTCCTTTTTGCTCATGGCTGTGTGATCCAGAGGAAATGCTTTAGCAGGTTTCCCCAGGGCCCTTGCGGCCAGGTACGAGGAGCTGAAGCACAGGGATTGATGTTGAGTGGTGATCTCCAGATCCACATTTATCCATATTTATCCACATTTATCCATATTTATCCATATTTATCCATATTTACCCATGTTTATCCATATTTATCCATATTTATCCATGTTTATCCATGTTTATCCATATTTACCCATATTTACCTATATTTACCCATGTTTATCTGGGACCAGGCTTCCCCTGCTGGCCAGGAGCACCCTGAGGTGGTCCCAGGGGTGCAGCAGAGTTTCCCAGGCAGCACAGGGGGTCCCCTGCCCTCCTCCCCCGGGGCTGAGGCTGCGGGGCCATCCCCAGCATTGTCCTCAGCAGAACCGAGTTTGTCACCTTCGCTCAAGCGTGTCTGCCCTGGCCAGGGTGCAGCATGGGGAAACCTCTCCTTATCTCCCCCAGGGTGACCCTTTCTGGCCAGAAAACTTGCCAAAATCTGGCCTAAAGAAGCCAAAAGGCCAGGGTGAGGCTGGAGCTTCAGCAGGGGTTGGAGGGAAGGCCCGGTGGAGAGAAAGCTCGGTGGGAAGTTCACTGTGTGGGGGCTTCTCTCCATTTCTGACCTCATTTACTCTGGTGTATTATCTCTGACTCCTCAGGGTCAGCCTATGTAGGTCAGGGATTCATTGACATAGATGTTCATCTCTCTTCTTTACAAGGGGAAAAAAAAATAAAAAGGGCAGGGGGGAGGAAAGGGAAAGTGCGTTGGACAGACTGACAGAAAGCCCCAACAGCCACGTCCAGAGAGTGATCCAGGGAGAGGATGTGAGGGCAGCAGGAGAGAGGGAATGGAGCACAGGAAAAGGAGCTCAAGGGATGCTTTGGGCCAACGGTTTGGGAAATGCACATGTGGGAGCTGTTGTTGGAACCTGGAGGATGAGGATTTCAGGCTTTCTGTGCTAAAAGACACTGACCCTCAGGCAAGCACCACATTTTACCATGGAGAAGGCTTCCAAAATTGAGTGACAGCACTGGGGTTGTGGGTGTGGAGTTTGAATAGTATTGTGTGATATCACAGGGTGAAAAACTTAGAGTTTAATGTTTTAGTATATAGTAATATATATGGGGCCATATGGAGGATTTAAAGCATTGTCTGAGTCCTTCTTCTTCGCCTTTTTCTTGGTTTCGAGTGGTTTTTTTTCTTATTGAGTGAAAGGATCTGCATTGCAGACCTTGAGTGGTCAATTATTGGGTTAAAAATATAAATAGTATATGTGTCATCTCATTATTGGATAGTTTATGCTTAAATAACCTTGGAAAGACTTAGAGGCACCTCCATTTTCTACCTTGTAAGAGCTCATGACTCATGAGGCTGTACCATAGATAAGAATTAATAAACACTGAGTCCAAACACAAAAGCTGCATGTATTAATCCTGGTTCTAACACGAAAAAAAGAAGATAAAAACCTCACAGGCCATCCACACTGACTTGGAAGCTCTGCACCCTGCTCTCCCTGGGACACACCAGCCTGAGAGGAGGGCACTGCAGCCATGACACAGCTCCAAGCACACCTAGGCTGGAGTTCTTCCAGCTGGGTGGAAAAAAGTGATACTTGGAGGATTTAATTATCTTAGTCATGTACTAGGAGATCCCCTGAGAAAATGAAGGGAAATTGGATGTGTTTGTTGTTTCATGCTCTGTTACAAGCATTTTTTTGCATTCAGCAGCACCAAATGATACGAACTGAAAATCCAATGGCTAACACACTTGGCCAAGATCAAGAGAGATTTTGCTTAGGAAACCATGGAATTAAATCCAGATTTTCCAAATCCATATGCAGATTCCATCCTGCCAGTCTGGGCTCACCCACAGTGAATTAAATTAACCTTTGACAAGGGGCAGGATCACTTTTGGCTGTAGTTACCTGGAGGTAGAAGTGGCTGTTCCACATTCACCTGTCTCACCTGGCTCTTTATATCCACCCAGTCTTTCCTCAAAACTAGGACAGGGAACATCAAATACAGCACAGGGAACTATCAAATATATTTTTTGTGAACCAACCGTTCTGTGTCAGCTCCTGCAGAGACATTAATTTGAATAAGTAGCAATGATTTTTTTTTTTCTTCAATCCCTTTCTCTGTCTGGACAAACAGCACAATTTCATCCCCTTCCTCTGCTCCTTGGCCAGTGTATTTAGATGTTACAGAAGAGGTTTTGAGCACACTGAACCCTTGCCAGGCCCGGGTCTGAGGCTGGTGGGCAGTGAGGTCTCTGGAATACAGAAATCAGGGGAATTCAGTGCCACTCATGTGTTACTGGAAGCCTTCCTGCTAAATTCAGGCTTACCATCAGTCTGTTAATGTTTACAACGTGGCTCTTTTGGAATAGATGGGAAGGATTTGCAGAGTGAATGTGCCTATAAAATCTCTTATTTACATGCATCATTTGAGTGATTGTGTGTGCAGAGGGACAATGACGTGAGTTGTTTCCTATGCAGTGTATTCAGCAGTCTTTTTCATGCAGCAGCGTGGGCACAGTGGGGTTTTAGGGGTATTCAGCAGTGCCCTCCTCTGTAACCTGCCTCACAGAGCTTACAGCAACTTGATTTCAGGTAGTGGTAGATTTCAAGAAGGGAAAAAAATATAAAATAAAATAGAAAAAAAAGCATCAAGCAAGGCTTGGAAATGTGGGCAGGCAGGGGAATGTTGCACATCTGGGCAGCTGCTCAGCCTGGCAGAGCCCTTGGAGCCCATCCATTTCCAGGGCACCTCTTTGGGCCTGGGGTTGGTTTTTTGCCAGTTCCTTCAGGATTTAAAAACCTGTTTCTAGCCATGGAGGCCGTGCTTGGGAAGGGAATGTCCTCGCTGTGGTTATGAATAGGGGAATGTCTGATGGATGAGTCAGAAGCAGCTGCAATGTAGTAGGAACCACTTTGTGAAACATCTAAAGGTGCGGTTTAGGCTTGGTTTTACAAAATTTATCACAGCTTGGGCACCGAGGTCTGGCAGCAGCGCTGGGTGCTGGATACCCACCTTGTTCATTTACATCCATTGAATTACTATATTAATTTAAAAAAATAAAGGGGAATGAAGTCTGTATCCAGCTCTGCTTGGTGATGAAACCTCCTTGTCACTGCGACAGAAATTAACCTTTTGTCACCAGCTCTTAACAGGAGGGTTGCAAAGCCCCCACTTCCTAAAGTGCGGAAATAGCCGAGAAGCAGCAGAACTCTGACATCTGAATTTTAATACCCCAACCCCGTAGGAAGCTGATCAGGAGGAGGAAGAGGAGGGGGGAGGGAAGTATTTGTGCAAAATGCTTTTATTTGACTGTTTTCTCCCCATTCAGGAAGAGTAGTTGCCCTAACAATGGCACGAATGTAGTGTATCGGTGAGTTGTATCCCTTGAACTCCAACTTAGAGAACAAAAGACTTCTAAGAAGCATCCATGCAGCAGATGTTTGGTTATCTGAAGTGTCAGAATGCCAATTAGATATTGAACATGGCAGGAGGAGGGTGGAGTTTCCAAAACAAATGAATGATGAATAGGAACAGTTCCCGAGTTTGGTCTAAAGTCCTGCTGTTCTTTTGTAAAATGATTTGTGGCAAATTTGTTTTGTCGCTGAGGCATAGTTCCCCTCCAGGATTTAAGTGATTTTTATAATCACTCCAAGGAAACTTAAAAAAAAAAAAAAAAAAAAAAAAAAAGAATATGAGGATAAAATGCCGTATTTGTTATGAAGAACAGAGTCTAAAAATGAACATGTTTTAAAGTGTAACCAAATAATCCTGTCTTCCATGTGCTTCATAGATAGGGGCTACTCCCCCACAGTGAAATCCTAGCCTTGCATTGCAATAGAAATGGGATTCTTTCTCAGGAGGGAGTGGAGGCAGGGGGAAACATGAATGAATTCAGTGAAATCGTTTGTTTCAGAGATTAAATTTTAAATTTTATTGCTAGTCAGTGCCAGGGTAATCTTGTACGTGGTGGCATGAAGGGAGTTAAAAAAAAATCAGCGAGGTTACAAAATGCCTCCGTAGCTGACTTGCATTTTTATTGTCATTGACCTCAGTAAATCATTGCTGGAAATTAATATAACAGAGACATTTTCAGCTCAGCGCTTTGTGTTTAAAATACTCATCTTTGACTCACAAAACGCTCTGGATTGTTCTTCTGAACAGTCACACACAACTTGTAAACGTACTCAGGACAACTGATCCTGTGTGTCCCTGGCAAATAGGAATAATGCTGGACAGTATAAAATAGCAGGCAAGGCAGCAGAGAGGAAATTGGACTTGCATTGACTTAAATAAGCAAGTGCTGTGACAAAATTGTTTAGTTCTCTTTTGACCTCTGGAGGTCACGTTTGACTATTTATGCTATCTCCTAATGCTCTACTTCTCCCTGCCTGGTAACAATTATGTGTTTATGCTGTGCCTTGCCTTCCCAGTTGGTATATTAAACAATCACTAATTACTGCATAAAAATATACATTCCTGTTTTGGAGCTTCCTGTGAGCACCCCACCAAATGAAAACCTCCGTGGTTTAGCTCTGTTGGTTGATTTGTTTAAAACAAAGGCACAGAAACCAAAATATTAAAGAATCTACCTTCTTTTTTTTTCTTTTTTTTCTTTTTTTCTTTTTTTTTTTCCATCTTGATATGGGAACAAACAGCAAGATTTATTTTGGGGAGGAAGGAGTTGAGTGATGTGGGTAGATCTGGAAGTTGTTTGCAGCAGTGTTAGTGAGGGAAAAGCTGAGCTGAACACAGTTTTAATGCGTATTTTGTGATCACCTCTACTGCAGGATTTGGCCCTTTTGTCTTTGGGAGGGTATTGCTAAGAAAGCTGAGAAAAAGATCTTTTTTACTGTCCTACATATGACAACTGCTGTCAAAATCAGCAGGAAAGACAATAAGAATCCAGGGTCTCAGAGTGACTGCTGAGTTCTGCTGCTTTGAGAGCTCTCCCTGCTCCCACTGAGCTCCACAGACTTTGCTTAATTCCAGAGGCTGCCAAGCCAAAGTGAAGCTGATTTAAGGCTGGTTCCTGATGCTCATATTTAAGTACTTGAGTGAAAGAGATTTAGTGTTTAAGATACTCAGAGATTCCATTTTCTACTAAGCAGCAGCCACCAAACACTTTCAGAAAATATTAATGATAAGTTTTCATGGAAAAGTATTGAACTACTGTAAAACCTCTTTGTTTTCTTTTTTTATTACTATTTTTCAGCCGTTTTTAAAATTGTATATCCTTTAGTTCGATGCTGCAACTTGAAAATAATTCAGGCAATTTACTGTCGCTACCATGGAGAGACAGATTGAGCAATTCCCCCCACCAGGGTATTTCAATGCATTTCAATCAGGCTGTTAAGCACCACACAGGTCATGCACTTTGCCCACCTGGTTCCTTGGTGTGTGGTGCTTAAAAATATAGAAGACTGATATTTAAAAAAAAAAAAAAATACAATTTTCTTCTTGCACTTTTAGTTTACAAACTTTACTTCCACGCTGAGCACTCCTCAGAGAAATCGGTTCGTGACAATGACAGTGCTGGGGGATTTCTCTGTTTCCTGGCTGGACTTGCTCTTTCTGCTTTTACTTTTAAAAGCTCAGGGCAGCTGCTCCACAGTGAGTGTTAATTGTGGCTCAAACACGGGCAGCTTCCCACTGAACCACAGACAGAAGTCACCACTGAAACCTGAATGTTCTCTTGCTGGTGGTACTGAAATTAAATCAGCACCACGGCCTTTAATTGATGCTCCAGGAGAGGGGCCAGGGGCTGTGACAGCCCCGAGGCAGGAGCCAGCACAGAGTGACAGAGCATGGCTGTGGGTGATGTTACAGTAGGTAAAGCAGTGAAACGGGGCAGGAAAGCCATTTCCCAGGCTATTTCCTGATTTCCTGCTCCCTGCATTCCTGCACATAAACCTTTAATTCATTTCAGAATGCAGAGGTCATGACAAAAAGGCAGAGGATAAATATACCCTTTTGACAAACAGAAGGCTGAGAGCAGTTTGTAGGGGCAGTTTGGGGGCCAGGTGTTTCCCATACACTGTAAGGAGATGTGGCCATGTTGTGTGAGTGTTTCCACTGTAAACACTCTGCAGCTCCAAAATCATTTGTTGAAGGCAAGGCAGAAATGTTCACATCTGTATCTGTGCCAGACCACAGGTCTCTGTCCAAGGAGATTCAGGCTCCAGTGGCCTGGGGGCTGCATGGTGTGAAAGAATTCACAGAATCAGGATTTATCAAAAGTCCTGCACTGAATTGCTGCTGCTGCTGGAATTACACATTTTGTATTCTCTTATGATGGAGCCATGCCAATATCTGCTTTTTAGTAACAAGGCAGCCAAAGGCTTAACTGGCAAAGAGGCCATTCACTGATCCCTGAATATTATACTGCAATTTTTTGTTGTGGTTTATTATGGGAACAGGCTGAGAGTGAAGGGAGAGTTTTGTCACTCTTATACAAGAGGAAATAGGTTGGACATCAGGAGGAATTTCTCCTTCATGGAGAAGGGGCTGCCCAGCGAGGTTTGGAGTGCCCATCCCTGGAGGTGTCCCAGGCACTCAGTTTGGATTTGGTGGTCTGGGAGGGTTTTCCGACCCAAATGCTTCCATGATTCTGTGGAACAGAGGGATAAGGTACAAAGTTATGACTGGTGGCAGTTCTTTGCCCAGGCCAAGCACTGCATTGTTCCTTGCAACCATTGTTCAAATAAATATTTTGGGCTGTTGGAATGATGAAACAGAAGCATGGGCAGCACTGTGCTGAGCTCAGAGAATCTCCCAACAGGGTGGGCAGTGAAAATCCTGCAGTGAAATGTGGAATCGCCAGGATTCTCCCAGGAGCTCTCACCCAGGCAGTGAATGCTGCACCCCAAGGGCACGGTGGCTGTCCATGAGTCCCAGCTCAGCCTCTGGGGACGTACCACAGTCCAAGGCAATAAAGAGCAGGAGTTTTGTTTAGCTAAAAAATCTTTTGGATTAGACGGCTCAACTTCAAATGATCCTCTGATAAGCAGAGGGAAAATACACCCCCACGATTTGCTGTTATTTGGAAAAGAAGAGCCTGGAGAGGAAAGGGATAACTGGGAATGCCTGGGAGTCCAGGGGGGTTGCAGATGGTCCCTAAAGCATGAGAGCCTCTGGGGCTGCCCTGCTGAGACACTGCCTTAAAAGATATCTCAGTGCCTTCACCTCTTGTGGCTGTGGGTTGGTTTGTTCTGTTTGTTTTTTCACTGAGCAAGAGAGAAAGATTTGATCACTCAAAGTAGAATATGACCTGCTTGGAAGAAATCAGGAAAATATAAGGATGAGGGGTTGATCTCCCTACTGCAAGCACAAGATTTTGTGTTGAACGAGGTGTGAGGCTTGGCAATGATGTGTTGGACCAAAAATATTCTGGGCTGCTAAATGAGGATAAGGAACAGCAAAAAAAGATTGGAGAGAAAAAAATGGATGGGAAAAAAAAAAAATCAGTTTGTCTTTTTGTGCTCTCCTTAGCTCCCTCCTCAGCTCCGAGGCTCAGTGCTGGTGAAGCTCTCCCTGTGCCAAGGATTTGCAGTCACACACAGGACAGCTGAGACCCCCACAGAAAGGGAGGGCTGGGTGGCACCGAGGAGCTGTTATCACCCAGATCGATGTTTGCCGCAATCCAAACCACTGTAGCTGGCTGGAAATGAATTGATTGCAGCTGTCCAGATGTCAGCAGCTCCCTGAGTGACTTCTCCCCTTGGAAAACTGAGGACTCTGATGTGCTTACCCTGACATGAGGTCTCCCAGGGGATCCCGTCTGTTATTATCCCTTATTTTGCCAGGGGTGCTGGCAGTGGGTGACCAACATAAACCTGGAAAACAAAAACCTGCTGAGAAATAAAACAATCCCCTCTGCACATCGTTATTATTTAGAAGTCAACTTGGTTTCATTAGATACCCAAGTTTGAAGGCAACCTTCAACCAACACTCCTTGCCCCCACCCTCCAAATAAAGTGTGGAGGAGATAGATTAGGGCCCTGTTTGCATATTGATAAGAAAAAGTACATGACATCAATGTAACCAAATTTCAGAGCCACTGCAGGCTTCAAGGTCCCCATTAATAGGAGAGCAGGGAGACCTGAGTGTTGAAATCAGCTCATTCAAGGGTTTGGCTCCCCTCAGGTTTTGTGAAGTGATGTGAATTATTGTTCATCAGGGATTGAAGGAAGTGTGGCATTCTCTGAGATGCTTCAGCTCACCTACGGCTCCTCCAATTCTTCATGTGCTTTAAAGTGGCTCATGTTCAGCAAAGTTTCCCTCAAACTGTGGCAGCAATTCCACCTGGCCGGCACAGCAGCATCTCCCTCAGTCACCAGCTGCTGTAGACTAAGGGAGCACAGGCACCCTTTCAGAATTTCTTCTTTTTTCCCTTTTTTTTTTTTTTTTTTTTTTTTTTGGAAGCTGAAGGGAAAGAAGAGATTTTGAGAAAGGGTTTTCTAAACCCCGGATGTCAGTGTTGCAAAGAGGGATGTGGGTTTTGTTCAGCTCTTCACCTGACTGTTTTCCCACCTGAAAGGCCTCTGGTTTTGCTCTTTTCCCTGCACAGCAGCAGATTTTGGTGTCCTCGTTGTGTGTTATCTTAGCTCCAGAGTTGCTATTTTGTAATGCCAGCGATGATTTCCTTTGGTGTTGGTTGTTCTGCCTTGCCCAGCCCCTGGGATGGGAGCAAGGAACAGCTTCTGAGCTGGGATATTCAGCACAGCCTGTGAGGAAGCTGCTGGCTGAGAACTGCCCAGACACAACTGAGAGCTCTGTGACCTTTCCTCTTCCTCCTCACACCATGGGATTCAACTTGAGCCTTGCACTTTATCCCTTGTGATGGCTTTTCCATTTCCAAATTTATCTGAAAAATAACAGAGAGAGAGTGGAGGAGAGTTCTGGGATCTGGCACAAGGAAAATCTGCAAACCTGCGCCCAGATAAAGGACGGAAAAACAGAGAAAATCAAAAGTTGTCTACATTTAACAAGGTGAAAACATGAAGAACTAAAAACCCAAACCCCGGGTATCAACTGTGAGGCGCTGCCAGCACCTCCTTCCCAAAATCCCGGGTGAGGAGCTGAACTAGGGAACAGCAAGGCAACGTTTGCAAAGTTTTGGAGTTTTTTTGTTTTTTCTTCTTTCTCTCAGAAAACCCGGGACTCCAACCTGAAGGATTGTTGCATGCTAACTAATATTAGCATTTAAATAGGCTGGCATTGTAGTTAACAACTGGGTGAGAGTAATGGCAGGGTGGCAGCGCTGGGTTCGCACCTCTGGCCCTTCCCTACCCTCAGCTCCCCCTTTGTTTCAGATCTTTGCAGGGATAATGAAGATCCAGCAGCAGCTATAAAAAGCTCAAATCCTCCTCGGCCTGCCTTTCAGCTTCCCCTCCAGCTGCCTGTAAACCCATATTTTGCTCGAAATATGACCCTGATCAAGAAACTCTCCATAAGCTGCTTGGAACACATTTAGAAATTCTCTTTTTATTTCGTTTAATAAGCTTGACGGGCTCTTTGCCCATAAGGAGGCTGCACAGAATATGTGTATACTCAGGTGTCCTCATTGTCACAGCTGAGATGTTGATATGTTGCCATGGAGGAAGGCTATTAATGAGAGGAAATTAAATTAGATCACCTCTGTGCATTTATCTGCACACAGCACAGCTTCAGTCTCGAGGAGAGGGAGTTCTTGTGGGAAAACAATTAATAGATGCAGGTGCACAGGGAAAAAAAACGCATTTCTTACAGATCTCCTAAGGATGCAGATGATATTTAGGCTCTTTCACATGCTAATCGCCAAATTTCACAGATACAGGCTGATTTATTTCACACAAATTTCATAATTAGCAAAACGTCTTGTTCTTGCAGGGTTCTTTTCCAAAGGTAGCAGATGCAAAGGTAGGGGATGTAAATCATTTGCAGCTCGTGTAGAAAGCTGCCGGTGACAGCCCAGTCCTGTGTGGTGCTGGCAATGTGGGATCAAAAATGCCCAAAAATCCTGGATTTTTTTCCAATCCCACTCTTGCTGCAGCCACGAGTGATGAGAGACAAAGTGAATGTGTGTGGTTAGCTGGGACAGGGAAGGCTGGAGCTCCAAGAAAATTGATCTTCCACAGGACAGGCCATGGGCAGGAGCGCCTTTGTGTCAACAGGAACTTTGTGCCCCAGATCCGTGGAGGTGAAGATGAGACCTGAGCAGAGTCTAAAGCAGACCCTCAGTGCTGGCAGATTCGCTGGGGCGTTTTGGTGGTTTTTTTTTTTTTTTTTCCTTCTGTGACACCTTTAGAGGATCTCTTGAAGGAGCTGAATTTGTCCCTGGAGGGCTCCAGAGCCAGGGGAGGTGGGCAGGACCCTCCAGCCCAGCATCACAGCCCGTGGATCTGCTTTTGACTGCCCTAAGGAGGAAGGGACAGTAATTATCAACCACGGGCATCTCTGACCAGTCAATTCCCACCCCGTGACAATTCTTCGCTTATTTTTTGCGTGATGGGGTGACAAATGAAACATTTTGTATCTGGAGGTAATTGTCCTCAGTTTAAAAACGAGGAAATTGAGCCCCCAAGGTCACCAGAATTACAGTCGGGTACAACACAAGGTATTATCCACAGGGGGTAAAAATCCTGAACAATGAGCTCAGTAGGGAATGGCACAAACTCTTTATTCTGGAAGGAAACTCAGTAGATTATGAAAAAAACCCTGTAATTAATATAAAATATGTATATTATACATTAACAGTGTGATAGCAAAAAAAGCAAATACACTAGATCTAAATAACTGTGCCACCCAAGATTTTTTGGTAGATCTTTGGCTTCTAAGTTTCTTGAGAGGTGTACTTAAATTAATCTGGATGAAGCAAATGTACAGTATATTTGCTGGGGTTTTCTCCCCGGGGAGAATGAATTCAGGACAACTTTTCTTTTTCTCCTCCGCTCAGCCACAATCCGGCCGAAATCCGAACAATAAATTCTTCCCCTGGGCTGAAATCCTGTATGACAAGTCACAGCCCAGAGCGAAAATTCAGAGATGAGCCAGGGAAAGGCCTGCAAAGGGGAGCCGATAATGATGACAATCCCTGCCAAAGCTCTCCCCGTGCCTGTGCTAGTGTGTGGCACCATAATACAATTTCGTGTGTTAAACAACAGATGTCAAACAGAAGAAAGGAAAGAGGCCTTTGCTTTTCTTCTGTTGTGGACCTTGTTCTTGCAAAGCAGCCATTTTTTCAGTTGCCATGACAGTGTTAATAGGAGTTTATCATTTTCCCATGCCTGCTGCATACTGATGAGGGATCAATTGGGGACTGGGATCTGCCAGCCTGGGGAGGCTCCAGCACCGCATCCCTGGAGCATCCAGCAGCTCCAGCCCCTGTTTGAGTTTTGGGGCTGCTCACCTTTAATCCAGGCCAGGCTGAGGAAATGCAGCAGCCAGGGATAATGACCCAGCACAGCCACCAAAAAAAGTTGGATTTGCTATTTCCTGACCTGTGCCAGGGGGGGAAAGCAGCTGTGAAATATTCAGAGATAAGGAATCCCTCCCGCTCCATGGGGAAAGCTGAGATTTCTGAGAAATTGGCTGAATTTCGGGAAGTTTTTCTTTGGAGCACTTTTTTTTAGGCAGTGAGGGAAAAGGCAGATCTCACCTGCCTAAAATCTGGGATTTCAAAGGGGTTTTGGCAGGGCTTTGTGTGAGCTGGGGAGCATTCCCCTCAAATCCACCGGGGAAAAATGGAGAAAACAAGATCAGAGAGTGAATGCAGAACCGGTGGGGGCATGATTGAAGTGATGGTGAACATTTTAGTCTAAAACTTAAGGAATGCCATGGCACAAAATCCAGCCCAGCAGCACAGACTGGAAGAGCTCAGCCCCAGATGCAGAGGCTGCTCCTGCTCACCAGCTCATCAGCTGCACTGGGAAATACGGGGCTGAATTGGGATTATTCACATTTCTGCCCTGGTTTATTCCAGGTAGCAAAGTGAGCTCCAAACAAGGCCCGTTGGAGCTGTACGAGACTTTCAAATACATTGTGTTATACATCATCACACTGATAGTGCCGTGGATTTCTGGATGTAAATTTGTCACCCATTTTCCTTTTGGCTTCCTGTGTTTGTTTTGCTGCTATAAAAGCCCAAAGAAACGAGGGCAGACTGTTTTCCCTTTTTCTCCACGCTTTTTTTTTTTTTTTTTTTTTTTTTAATCTGAAAGCATTTTGGGTTTTTTGGGTTTTTTGGGTTTTTTTTTTTTTTCGTTTTCTTTTTTTGTGTGTGTGTTATTTGCAGTTGTTCTTTTATCACTATCTTCAGGAAGCAGCATTACCATGCTGCAGATAAGAGGCGCATCCAGATGTGCATATCAAAGGATGAACGACTACTTATTAAGAAAAACTTCTTTTGCGCCGAGCAGGGTTCAAAGGAGGAGTAAAGTCTGAGGCATAAGCGACAAAACTGTCTGGCAATTCTGTGCATTGTCAACCTAATGCACAGAATGGGGGAGAAAAAACGGTTTCATCCCGAAGAAATGGTTGCAAAATGCATGTGGAGAGACAAAAAAGACTCCAAGGGCAAACACCCTTCTGCTCCGTGACAGTATCGCCCATTCCTCTTATTTTTGTGCATTAAGAAAAAAAAAATTGTTGAAATAAGCCTTTTTCTTTTTTTTTCCTTTTTTTTTTTTTTTTTTTGTCTGTAATATAAAACAAAAAGTTCCCAGGGAAAGGCAGGCTCGTGATCCCATTTGGATAATGCTGGGAAATGCTTGAGCTCACAATAACTGTGGCAAAATATTCATGTGTCACCCACCGTCTTCATAAAATATTCTGTTTTCTCTTGAAAACTAAAGGGAAAAGAATTTTTGGGGTTTTTTTAGCAAAAAATCCCAACTTCCTCTCTCTTGCACGTTCAGTGGGACAGCCCTGGGTTAGATCTGCTGAAGTGCATGAAAATCAACTTTCCCCCCCTCTGTTTCCCACCAAAGGTTAGGAAGACATGTCCAAGGAGGGTTTGTATTCTTTTGGGTGGAATCACTGCTTTCTGAGAACTCTCCAGTGCCTCTGAATATCTGAAATCACAGCTCATTTCAGGAGCTGAAATGTAAAAATGCTGCTGAGGCTCGGGACTGTAAGAGTGGGAATCTGCTGGAAATGTTGCAGGATGTACCAGAGAAATACAGGGAAATGAGCAGAAAAATTCAGCTGCAAGCAGCAAGATTTTCCCTCATTCTTCGAAAGGCCTTTTGACAGATTATTTGATTATTTCTAATCAATCTTGCACTGTGATTAATTGAAATAAAATCATATTCGGGTTCCCATCCTGGCAACAACACAGCACAGGATAGTTTAGCAGCTGCCTCAATCACTGCGAGTTTCTGAGCTCTTTTCATCTTTAGCTCTGTTGAAAATATGAGATTGCATAATGCACTCCTGTGTTTTATATAACAGCCTCACATGGCTTCACATTATAATTTCACATCAGTTTTACCTCGGAGTTTCTAACAGGTCAAGTAACCTTCTGATTTCATTTAAAGTTTCCATTATTCTCTCCTGAAAAGGAAAATCTAGCTCTTGTTTGGACAGCTTTGGTAACTCCAAAGGAAAAATTGGGCATTATAGTGAATACAAAAGATTCACTTTCCATGCATTAGGCTTTTGAATTGCTTTCTTAATGCAAAGTTGGACAGGAGAGTATAGGCAGGGGGAAAAAAAAAAAGATCATTTTGTGTCCATGGTCAGATGTCAATATTGACAAAAATAAATGGAATGCAACAATAGATCCTTGCAAAGATGAAGGTCATATGACTAAAATGTCTCAGCAGACCTTGCACTGTGGCTGTATCTTATTGCTGGTTGTGATAAATCACTGCGTTCCCCCCTCCCCACCTTGTTTAAAACATGCAAAAAGGAGTAAATAGGAATTTCAGCCTATTTGAGGCAATAACAGTGAAGGTGAATCTGAACTGCAGCACTTAAACAATGACAATAAAAATAAAATTAAGAGAGCAAGAAATAAACCTAGGGGAGTCAGGAGTGTGGGTGTCTCTGAGGTCTGTGCACATCCCTCCCCTCTGCATGGTTTGAAATTTATTTATTCCAGACTCAGATGATGCAAACTGCCCAGGGCACTGGCTGAGCTCCACTTTGTAAATTGGGTTAATTAGTGATAGTCTGTAAGCTCATTGTGGCTTCAGCTGAAAGTACTTGCCCAAGTCAATCCCTTTATGAAATCGGTCTCTGGGATTCTTGCAGGTTTTTATTTTGCCCAGTTAATAGCATTGTTTGGAGTGGGAGAGGCTGTTCAGCCCTCCAGCCCCCTGGGTGTCTGTGCCACCCCCCAGTGGCCCTAAAGCCCTGAGCAAAACCTGCCCTGCTTCGTGGGGATCACACAAACTCCACTTGTGCTGGAGACCTTTGGCTCAGCAGACCTTGACAATCTGTGAGTGTCACCACTCATGGTCTCCACACGCAGTTTCTCATGGTTTTGGTGTTCCTACCTCTTCCTTTTTCATTAAGTGAAGGTTCCTAACTCAGGCATTATTGAACGTCTGGGTACCTTTTGTGAGATTGGAAGATAAACCCTTGGATGCCCAGTGTTCCCCATTCAGAAATATGGACAGACACTGTAAACCAATTTTTAAAAAAAAATTTAAAAAAAAAAAAAAAAAACAAACCACTTCAAGTCCCTCAATTTCCAGCTGATTTATAGACCTGATGAAAGTGATTTTCTTGACATGAAATATATTTTTTTTTTAATTACTCATTTTTTTATTACCACTGGAGTCTGAGGAGTTCATTATTCCTTGTCTTGCACGACAAAAATCCACTGTTGAGTTCAGTGCAGAAGACAAAGTGGACAAAGGTTTCCCAGCCATGGCATTGTCCTCCTGGAGTGCTGAGCAGCCCCACCAAGCCTGCTTCAATTACACTGCCATTTCCTAACTCCATCCAAAATATTCCTTCAAAAGGCTCGTCTGCTTTAGGGTCATGATCATAGGTGGGAGGTCAGTCAGTCATTTGCAGAGACATTGGCTTCTCACTCCAATCATCTTCCATAAATCTTAGAGGAATGCAGTGGTTTATGGCAGGAGGGGCAGGGTAAGAGAGATTTATGCAAAATTTCCTCAAATTCAGTGTAAATAGGAATTTTTCCTTTTTGAGAAATGAGGCTGTTTGAAGGAGAAGCTACATTACTCCTGAGCATGAGAGGTTCTGTCCAGCACAGGAATTTATGTCAAGGTGCCTGTAGTCACTTGTTAGTTGTATAAGATGAATATGACAATGCTGAGCTGAGCCTCTGTCACCTCTGTGTGCCAGCACAGCTCTGGTGGGAGCAGGGAGGAAAAAGACTGGGGTAAAAAAACCTTTTAAATTTCAACAAAAAGCACGTCATGGTCGCTTTATTTGCTGATTTGTTCAGTTCAGGACACGAAGCCCTGTGAAGGGGGAGAAAATCTGAGGGCTCCAAGTGGCCCTGGCAGAACTAGGGGATGTCCTGGAGTGCCACCTCCTCTCCTGGATGTCCAAAGCCCTCCTGTCACTGCCAGTGACAGTCCTGGGCTCATCCCTGCTGGGACATGGGTGCTGACAATTTTAGTGCAACACCAGGAGGCTTTTGGAGAGATTTAAGACAGATCCATTTCTCTGATTGTGAACCCGAACAGTAATTTCCCTGTGGAAATTTCTTACTCTGAACGTGGCCAGTGGCTTCTGGAGTGCCCTGAGTGAGCCTGGGGCTGATCTGATCTGCTCTGAGTACAATCAGCCCGTCCCAGAAAACCAACAGTGCTGCCACTGAACGGCAGAAGTTCCTTAAACAGCTGGCCAAATAAACTATTTATCAGATGC
This sequence comes from Brachypodius melanocephalos, assembly GCA_013398615.1. Classification (NCBI taxonomy): domain Eukaryota; kingdom Metazoa; phylum Chordata; class Aves; order Passeriformes; family Pycnonotidae; genus Brachypodius; species Brachypodius melanocephalos. The sequence goes on along the minus strand of VZSR01001238.1, from coordinate 1,266,118 downwards.
AAAGAGGAGAGGGAGGATTCCCCGTGTACCCTTAGCTGTGCTGGAAAATGCAGAAATTATCTGGGTGCTTCAATTTTCTTGTGTTAAAAAAAAAATTACAAGAAAGGTTCGGTTATATTCACTGCACGAGAGTGTTTTCCCTCTTTTGGAACAGTTTGTGAAGTTTGGTAGGTGAAAACTGTTGAAAGGATGTCAAGTGTTAGCAGCAATAAATCCGTATTGGTTTTGCTTCTTAAAAAGATTACAGATTTCAGAAATCCATACTAGAGATTGACCCAGGGCCAGCAGAACTTTTAGTGCCTCTCATAAAAAGATATTTGGGCAGATTCTCCCCTCCTGAATATCGGTAGAGCACAACAAAAGGGTTCTGAACATGGGGTTGATGATGAGGTGTGAAATGTTTCAGTGATTCGTTTTGTGTTTGTTCCTTTCATTTCTAGATCACTCATGACAAACAGCAATGTATCAGCAGGACGAGACAATTTACCACTGCATGAGCTAAAAGGGGGAAAAAGTTCCATACATTTTATATCCCTTTTGTAGTCCCTATACTGCGCCAAAGATGACCGTGGGTCACAGAGCTTGTGCTCAGCACAGTTTATGTGGTTTAAAACTCCTTTGCATGATCTCACCCTGTTTATTTTACGGTCCTTAGATAAGGATGGTGTTGTCTGGGCTTTCTTTCATAAAAACCCCTTTCCTGACCCGATTCAAAAAAATCACTTTCTCGTTAAAATAAACCCCCCCAAACCTCTCAGCTGACGCTTTTCCCCCTTCTCAACTGAATGGATTTTTCCTTTGTTTGTACATGACAATTTGGGGGGGGAGAGTTTTGTGCTTAAACTGCTCATGTGACTGTGTCACATGCATAGCAGCTACAAAAGGAGCTTTGGCATGTTATGTATAAATCTCCATTAAGAGAGAAAACAGGCAAGTTTTACGTGACTGGTATCTCATTCACAATAATTAACTCATTAACCATCTCCAGCCACTGTAGGAGCAAGGGCAGAACCGCCAGCAAAAGGAGCATTTTGGTCACGTTGTGGCACCTACAGGAGCAGTCAGTGCTCTTAGCATAGCCCCTAGTTCTCATGGTAGAAAGTCTTTATAAATTACAAGTTGGTTAATTTAAAGCCTCTTATCCTGATTTATGCAGGAGAGGAGAGCCGTGTGACAACGTGGTGTCTGCCTCTCTTTGCAGACATTTCACCCCAAGCAAATCTCGGGTTTGTTGCTTGGTCTGACCTGAATTTGAGGGGGAGGCAGAAGCCCCAAAGATTGTGATTCATTTCATGAGAAGTGCTGGATATCAGAGAGGGACATTTTTATTTTTATTTTTATTTTTATTTTTATTTTTATTTTTATTTTTATTTTTATTTTTATTTCCAGACTGCAGAAAGGGCTCTGATGTGTTCAGTCTTTATTGGACTGTGAAGCATCCAATTGCAAAATACACAGGAAACCTTCATTAACTCCCCTGCTTGTCCAAGAGCTGCTCTTTCTGTAAGAATTCCCCCAGCAAGTAAATCCCTTACAGTGGGCTAAACCAAAAGGACATGAGCACAACCAAGAAAAATTACAATCAGGCAGGTTTTTAAATTTGAAACAAACCCTGTAGTTTGTTCCCAGCCCTCCCTGTGCCAAGGACACACAATCCCTTCATCTCCACCACATAAAACTAAAACCAAGCGAGTTGCTGGAACAGCCTGGCAATCTTTATCTCATTCAGCGGCATTTTATGATCATTTTGAGTTAAAACTCTGCTGAAGGCAAGTTCTGAGCATGTCCCCACATCCCTGGCAGGGTGCAGGTAGCTGCTTTTCCAGAATCCCAGGTAACTCTGCCTACTGTAGGGTGATGATTACTCAGACAAGATTCCTGCATTATTATTCTGGGAGCCTCTGAAATGTCCCCTGCTCATTCAGGGCTGAAGAAGTGGTTTGGAGAGATCAGGTTTACCCCCTCATTGGCAGCCAAGTGTGTGTTCCCAGAGGAGGAAGGGTGGGAGAGGGAAGGGCAGTCCCAGGCAGGTCTGTCCTGGTCCCTTTGCAGGGCTGGAGCTGAGGGCTTGCTGTCATTAAGATGTAAAAGCAGGAGTCTGCAGCAGAAGGAAGTGGGCACAGAAAGCCATCCCCTACAAAAGGTGACATCCCTGAGATTATTCTGGTTTTAATTTTTCCGTGGGTGAAAGGAAACATGGCTTTTGTGCCGAGGTTCTGATAAATCTCTTTGTGACAGGAGGCAGTGGACAAGTCCTGGGGACAGGTTCCCTGCAGGTGTGAAAGGGCTCTGTGCCCACCCAGAGCTGCCAGCTGAGGGCAGGGTCTCTGCAAAGTGTAGCTCAGCCTCCAAAAGGTTATGATCAAACTTTTTTGATGGTTTTCTCTTCAACATCACAGCCTATCTGAGAGATGCACTTCCCTTTTCATGACACTTCATTTTCGTTAATAAAGTCAGATCAAGGTGGAATGGAGAGGTGAAGGTGGCAAATAATGAGAAGTGTTATCCCAGGCAGTCTGCTCAGTGTCTGCACAATTTCCACTTGTGACAGGTTTGCTCCAACACTCAGGGCTGTAATTCATTGCCAGAGGTGCAACAAAGGCTGCTGGTTCATCATCCCCAGCAGGACAACATATCCTTCGGGAGCTGTAATGTTCCCTGAAAACCTGGGGGACCCTACTGGTGTTACAAAGTGGAGCTAAAGAGGTTCTTTTGGAGAGGGAGATCCACCAGGCCAGTCCAGGATGGGCACACCCATCCCAGCATTGCCAGGCACCAGCCTTGAATTTACAAGGTGAGTCTGAGCTAAGAATTGATCTAGACCTGTTTGTGCACCATCTGAATTTCCTGACTTCACTGTTTGGTCTTTTGGCTTCATTGAGTGGAATCCTTCCTTTTGGGAGTGGTGTGAAAGTCCTGCTTGCCTTTAGCCCAGTGGCAGCTTGCCTTGGTGCTCTGGGCAATTTGTAAAGGAATTCTTGCTGAAATTGCTGGTTACCATCATACCTGAGAGGAGCTTCCTTTCATGCCTACCTTTAAATGCAGCTCTGATGCTCGCTGGCCATAAATGCAGCCTGGTCCCTGCCCTTGAAAAAGCTGAGAGAGTCCATCAGTGATTCTGGTGTTTTCCTGTTGCCATTAAAAATGCTCCCTGTCCTGTATTTGCACGGCTGCCTGATTTGGCTCTGGCCTGCTAAGCTCCTTTCACTCTACTGTAGGTCTAATTGTACAATTTTCCCAAAAGGAAGCCCCAGGTTTCCCCCTTTGCATGGCCCAGAGCTGCTCCTGCTGTGACCCTGCAGCAGGGTCTGTCCCAGCAGGGCACGGGGGGCACTTCCAGCCCCATTTCCTTCTGCAGGCAGGGAGCAGGGTCCCCAGGGCTGCCCCCCTGCCTCCCTGGCTGCTGTTTGCCAGCTTGCAGCCACACCTGCTGCAGGCCACTAACCCCTTTTATGAGGAAAACTTTAATACCTTCCAGTAAAAAAATCCCTGCCACCCCCTGAGGCTCCCTCCCCGCTCCCTCCGCAGCTCCAGCTCCTCTCTGCTGGGAGCAAACCCATCCCTGGGCTTGATACCCTGGGTATAAACATTTCCTGGAGCTCATAAACACCTTTGTCATGTATCAGAGCAGTGAGAGAGGTTTCTTGGCCTGATAGAAAACTCTGATGGGATCAGGAGAGTCCCTGATCCCGTGTGCTGACGCTCCCCAAAGAGGGGCTGGATGTGGGGCCAGGCTTTAATTCCAAATACGAGGTTTTTAATCGTTCCTGGTGATGATTGCAACTTCCAGCAGGAGCTGGTGAGCACTGTCTGAGCAGAGCTCGTTTTACAGCAGTCCTGACCAAATTGAGGGAGGTAAAAGGGAAGGGCTGGGGGAGGAAGAGGAGATCTATAACTGGCATGTTAATAAAACTCCAGTTTGTCACTTCAGCAGCACACCCTGAGTGTAATAACCAAGCTTCCTTTCTGTACCCCCTATGAGTTCCTTTGTATTGACAGATGCCATTTGTTCATTTACGACGTGATAATAAAAACCTTCAGCTTCACTGAATGTTGTTCTTTTCCTCCCCTGACACTGGGGCACCAAATGGTTTGTACTGCACTCAGCAGGCACTTTTCATTAAAGATCATGCCATGAAAATGAACTGTATTTGAAAACCATTTAGGAGCAGAAGTTCTGCTCTTGAATAGGCTGCACAGAAATGAGGCAGCAGCTTCCCAGGAGCCTCACCCCCCCCTGGGTGGATGCTGGGATGAGGGGGGATTTATGTCCAGCAGCATTTGGGAGTCCAGCTGCTCAGACTCCTGTAGCACTGATTCTCCCTTGCTATCAGCTTCCTGTGATTATTTCTCTTTTTAAAAATCTCTATCTGATTTTAAATGCCTCAAAAAAAAAAAAAAAAATAATCTTTCTTTGTGCTTATCTGTGCTCCTTGAAACTGGCGATTTCAAAGTTTTCACACGCATGCAAATCAAGCCTAAACTGTAAATTTGGATAGCTGAAAACCAGCATTTGAATTGATAATTAAGCCTTTATTCAGGAATGCTTTAAACGTGGCTCAAGCCATATTTTTAAGTACTGGTCAAAATTCAGTCTGTGACAGCACCTGCAACTGCGATTTGATTTGCAAAGTTACAGAATGCTTTGAATTCCCACTGACCTGAGCAAAACATGAATGCACAGCTTTGGGCTGGACTCACCTGGGAAAATCAGGCCCGCAGGCTTGCAGTGCTCTGTCCAAAATGTAGCACCGAAAAACAAAACAAAAAATTTACAACGGATAAGCAAAGCAATGAACAACATTTGTTCAACGCATTAATTAATTTTTACCCTGGACAATAAGTAATATTTCTCTCCCTCTGTAGAGTCAGTCATAAGTTTAGTAGCTGGCTGTAGGTCTTGTTGTGAGTACAAAGAAATAATCTGCATTAATTATTTCTAATTAAGCCCCCAAAAAATTATTATGGAAGCAAAAATAATTAACCAAACTGGAACACAGCCACACACTGTACTTTTAAAATACCAACAGAGTGCTCTCAGCATTTTCCCATGGCAGAACTCTAGAAATTCATCACCAGCTTCTGAAAAGCTGCAGTAGGACAACGTGAGCACCTTTATTATTATGATGATGATTATGATTTAAATTAATCATATTTCATAGTACTTTACAAAATACCTGTAAAAGGAGTGATTGCTAACCACAACAAAAGGTACTAATAACTGTTCTCATCCTTCCCTGCTCATCCAGGAGGGGCTTTTATCGCCGACATTATCACTTGTTGCCAAACAAGTACAGAGATGTTAGCCCGGAGGATGAAATAGTTTAATCATGGGGAAACAATTTGCAGTGCACAGATCTCAGCTGGTTCCCTTTCATCTGCTCGCAGTTACTCAGCGACTCCCGAAAATCTGTTTTGTGGCTGTAATAAAATTCATTCGCCACTCTGGCACGCACACACCAAATGGTTTGGCTAATTCTGAAGTGTTACAGTCACCTGGAACAAAGACAGGATTCATAAGTTTTTAGGGGGAGTATCCCGGGGTTTTTAAATCACATAAACATGATATTTGTCCTTCAAAAAATAAATAACGTGGAGATTATGGCTGTAGGGTGCGGGTTTATCTCTAGATTTACAGCATCCATGTGCTGATATAATCCATATTACACGTGTGTTCTCACTCTCTGTATGGATGCACTTTGGCTATTCAAAAGCAACAGTTATATTTATTCAAGAGCCCCTTTTGCTTATCAAGAAGCAATTGGTTCTTGGCAATTTTTCATTAGAATGTAAATAATTTTAACTTCATCAGAGCCATCTATCAACTTCTAATAACTGCCTGAGCAAGGCTGTTAAACTTTGATTAGGCTGGCAATATCTTTGGTGATATCTCTTCAGAAAGTGCCCAGTAACACTTCCAAGCGCTGTACATCCGAATATGAGCGGTGGAAATACACGTCTGATGTTTTTCATATTCTCTTATCTCTTCCTCTCTCGCACAAAAATGGCTTTTGCCGAGGGCAGATAAGATCTCCCGGTGAGCACAGAGCTCCGGGGTGAACTCGAGGTGTTCCTCGCCCTTCTCAGGCTCAGCTGCTCCCGGGGCCGTTATTGTGGTCAGGCAGGGCTGGGTTCAGCTGCCACGGGGACAGCAGGGCCGGCAGGGGAAGGGACAGGAACCTCCTGCCTCTGGGGACACTGATGCATTCAGTTTTATCGTTCGTGTGTTTGCAGGTTCTGTGCACCCAGGGGTGCAGCTCTGAGCTCACAGTCAGGGTCACTCAGCTCTGCACACAGCACGGACACAAAACAAATCCTTTTCCTGCTGCACACCAAGGACAACTTTCAGCCCCAAAGCACAACCAAGGGTGGCTGAAGGGAGGAACAAGAAGGATGGGACCTGACAGCCTGGAGCTGGAATGGGACAATTCAACCCCAACATGCAAATGGACCAGAACTGATCCAAGTGTGAGACCTTGTGACCATTTTGTGTCTATTTTGAGCCCACCTTGGGTGTAGCCCTGGTCAGGCTCTTGTCCTGCCCCAGGTGGATCCTTGAGCAGGACACACCCCTGGTGCTTTTACTGACCCTTGAGGTCCCAAACTTCCTGTGGAGAGGAGCTGTAAGGTTCTGAGAGGTTCTGGACAGTTTGGAGACATCCTGGACAGTTCTGAGACATCCTGGACAGTTCTGAGAGGTTCTGGACAGTTCAGAGACGTTTTGGACAGTTTTGAGAGGTTCTGGACTGTTCTGAGATGTTCTGGACTGTTGTGAGCTCCTGGCCAGCCTCACTCTGCACTGCAGCCACCAGAGCAGGAACAATCCAGCCCAAGGACTGCTGAACTCCATGATTTGTTCCTTGTGGCACAGCAATCAGCACAGGTTCTCTGCAGGCCATCAGAGGGGCAGGTGAGGCCCCTTGTAGACCTCTGGCACCCCCTGTCCTCCAGCTGTGACACCCCCTGTGCTCTGCACAGGCTTCAGCACTGCTGAGAACCCCTCAGTGCTCATGGAGAAAGGGAAAAGCAGAGGGAAAGCACTCACAGCCCTTGGTCATGTCCCCTCTCAGCTGGAAACTTCCTGGGCAACCTGGAGCAACCTCTCTGCTCCCTTTGCCTCAGTTTCCCCCTTTGTGCAGGGAAATGTGCCCATTTCAGAGTTTCCCAAGGCCAGAGCACTCTTGTGACACATCAAATCCAGCTACTCCCTGATGGGGACCATATAAATTCCACGGCTGCTTTATCTGATGCAGCAGTCATGAGGCTGCCTGTCTGAGAGCTGCTGCTGCTCTTGATAAGAAAACATTCCTGCTCCAGAGATTCCTTCTTGAGGGAAGTGAGGAAGGTCTCAGTCATGTCCTGCTGAGCAGGTGCCTGGGAAGCAGCAGATTCATGGTCACATCCCTGGCCTGGCACACCTGAGAGTCTCTGGAAAAGTGCCTCAAGGTCCCTGCAGAAGGCACCTCCTGCCATTTCTGCAGCGCCAAGGTAGCCCTGGAGCCCAGACTGCTGTCATCCCTTTTAAACAAACTGGGCAGAAATTACTGCTCTCATGGGTTTGCCTTGTGGGCTGTCTTTAGTGCAAAATAATGTAAATTAGTTATTCTAATCTCGTTTGAAAATTAGATTTTAATGTGTTTAAATATGCATAAAACTTCTTAAATTGGAAATTTCTGTGTTCATTTTGGGTGGCAGCTGAGAGCACTGGGATACAGAGATGCCTCACTTGCCTTCTGTGGCAAACTAACCAAATGAGCTCCAGATCACACACCTCTCTCCACACGCAAACAGAAAAGAGATTTCTGGGTTACAAATGCCAATGGCAACCCTGGCAGCACCCCAGCTGGGCACACATGATGCCAGTGCCCATGGAAATGCTTGGAAAATGCCATTATTGCCACCTCTGTGGGCTCTGACACTGTACATGAGAGAGGCTCTGAGCTGCACAGCCAAGGCACAGGGACGTGGTGGAGTTTTGGTGTGTTTGTCACCCAATTCTCCCCTTCCCTCCCCACCTTTCCATTCCAATCCACCTCCCTACAGTCAGTCCTGCAGGGTTAATTCAAATAACCTGTTTATTACTGCAGCAGTTCACAAGAAACATGACTTGTCTAGTTCTGTTTATAGAGCATGTAATCATTAGAATAAAATAACAACAAAGATCAAATCACCATCTGTATTTAAAAGTGACCTCGAGTCTTTCCTGGGACAGAAATACTGCTGTGAACACCCCGGAGGCTTTGGGGAGCTCAGCTAAAATCTTTTCCATTTTTAACAATGCACATCATTAGCTTTTGTTACGGTGGGCTTTGCTGTGTACAGTTATTTAGGCTTTGTTGCTATGGCAGTCGCTTCTGGTTTTGAAAGGTGGGGACGTTTTGTCAGTCAATTGGAATCAGATTAATTGAGCTCCCTCTGATATAAAAGTCTCAAATCAATACAGTGTTCACCTTGTAAAATGCACTTTTTTTGTTGTTTGTTTAATGCCTCCTGAGATCAGATGCATTAAAATCCACGTGGAACTAACTTTTCTTTCTCTTCTCACCCCCACACTTCCCCATATGTGGTTTTGATTTTCCCCTCAGGGTACCTATGGGAGGTCTGGAAAACTCTTGGGAGCTTTCAAAGAATGTTAATATGTATAACACTGCATTTTCAGTTTTAAATACGACATGTAAGGAGCTTTCTTTTTGAGGATAAACTAGTAAAGCTGCTAGTTAAAAACTATTTGTAAGGAAAAGTTCCCACTTACCACAAAAAAACTTAATAACATTTAATTGTATTTCATAGCATTTTGCACCCATAGCATTAAGCTTTTACAGTTCCTTGTAAAACGTCTGGGCAACGCTGACTTTTAATTCTTCTGAGCTGGTTTTTAACTCTCCTTGATAAGAAATTTCCACCTAATGGTCCAGTGGAGCATTTTCTATTCAAACCTTGAGCTTTTTGTTTGCCTGGGAGCAGAATGTGGCCCTGGTATCTGCAGGGATCTGACAAACCCCATCCCTGCCTGATGCTCTCTGTGAGCAGCCAGACTGCAATCACGAGTGGCAGCAGAGCTTTTTGTCATAAGTAATTCTGCAGACAGCAAGAACAAACATTTCTGAGATCAAACTCTGCGGCTGGAGCACAAAGAGCCGGCACCTCTGGGTAGATGGCGATTTTGTGGTGGTGATCAACGGGCATTAAGTTATTGGTTCTAGCTGCACTCCCTCATTTTCTCCTCACTTGAAGAGTTAGCTGGGCAGTGCTTCAGATAAAGACTGTGAAATTTGATCACTGGAACTAAAATGGATGGCTTAGCTGCCTAATCTCCTCCATCCCGTTATCATCAGCTCCCAATCCCCTCCCCACACCATCCTCAAAATTGGGAAATAGCCCCAGACTTATGGGAATATGCTGCTGGGTTAAAGTAAACAGCTCTCACAGACTGTGTGGCCCCAGCCACAGCCACAGGTGGGCCTGCTGGGCGCCCCAAAGAGGGAACATTAACTTTTGGGGAGATTATGGCACGTTTGTCTGCGGGATCAGCTTCTTAAAGTGGATGATAACCGATTGTCTGGATAACGGGAGTATCCGAAAGCATCTGATAATGTATTGCTAGCTTGTATAATCTGCCTTGATCCCAGCAAATTGCCTCTGAGGAGAAATCCTGGCAGGCAAGAGAGGAGTTTGGTGTGATCCAGGACAGGGAGAGCTCTCAGCTCACCCCCCAGAGCAGCACAACCCGGGGGAGCAGAGCCCTGAGCGCTCCCCTGCCTTTGGGGTTGGCTTTGGGGTTGGCTTTGCTTTCCCCCACCAGAGGCTGTTCCTCCACTAATGCAGTGGAGTTAATTCATTCCGCAGGATTGGTTATTGATCCCCTCCTTGTGGGTGCACTCGAGGGGAGGGAGCAAGCCCAGATGTGTTTCCTTTGTGCTGGGTTTCTCTTCACCCACAGCCTGGCACCCTCCTGCTGCTTCCAGAGCCAACTGCCCAGCCTGGAAATGCTCCCTGAGTGTCATTCGTGGAACTTCCTTTACCACAATCCCCTCATCTGAAGAAAAAAATAAGTTTACTACTGACACCCCATGTCCCCTTTTCACCCACAGATGCTACTGAGCCTCACAAAGGGGAAAATTATCCACATTTTGGTGATAACAATAGCAAAGTACAACTAAAATCCTGGTTTAATATGTGTTTGTTCCATGCTGCAGGAGTATATAAGCATATAATATCCTGGATTTTGAATGCATTAGATGCTGAAAATACATTCAGAGAAAAAAAACCAACAAACTGCTTTCTTTTCCAAAATGCTTCAATCTCTTAGTGAGAAAAGATAACAAAGCGGGATAGAAAGCAAATGGGTTGGGTTAAAAAGGTGAATCTCTGGAATTCCAGCCAATACAGGATTATTATTAGATTTTGACTGGACAACTTACTGGGCATGTTGATAAAGCATCCCCATCTACATGGGTTACAAATGCACCTCCAACAGAAATGAGCTGGTGCTAATTAAGCCAGCTGGGATTTTCTGTGATGTTGTTGGTGGGGGTTTGCCCGTTTGGCACTGCTCTGGCAGCTCTGGGCTCCTGCTCCTGGCTGGGGACAGTGCTCTGGGCAAGGAGGGAGATCTCCTGGCACAGCTGGAATATCGTACCTGGGACTGGGGGCTTGGCTTTGGTCTTCACATTGAGGCATCAGGATTGCTGTGAGTGAGGAAATGATGGCCTAATTGAAGATATTACTGTTATAGCTCATGTATTCCTTCTATCTCACTTCAAATCGAGTGTCCTCTCTCCAAAAAGAGAAAGCTCTCAGCGCCTGCACTCCCCATCCCCCTTACCCAGCCAAGGACATATTTAAAACTTAAGGGCAAAAGTTCCATAAAACACTGCCCAACCCTTTGCAAATTCCCTGCATAACTCTCACATGCATCCTCCAACATTAGTCCATCCCTACTCCAAAGTTGTAATTTGCCCTGCAGTCCTTTTCTGTCTCTCTCCCTCTGTTTTTTACAATCTCTGGGATGGCAATTAGCTCAAGAGATGCACTTAGAGCTTCGCTTCAATTACCGATCCCCCCTCTCCAGCGCTCTGCTGCTCCGTGCTAATTTAAACGTCCTTTTGCATGAACATCACTCCCAATTCTTTAATTGTTCCCTCCTGATCAGAGATTTGCCCCATGCTTTCCACCCATGGGTGTGGTAATCACAGTCCCAAAGGCGAACTGGGACGAGGTTTTGTTAAAGAAAATCACCTGGGGGAGAATCAGTAAAGGTACAGGAAAAAAATAGCAGTACTAGGCCATTAATGCAGAGGTTTTTCTTCTCTCCACAGAGCTTCCAGAGAGGAGTAAACATTGTCATCTGCATGTTAGAGGTGGAGGAACTGAGGCAGAGAGCAGAAAGTTCCATCTGATAGATCTGGACAGAGCTGCAAAGGTTTGGAGCATTTGCTGCTTGAGCCATTATTCCCTGGGTTTTTTTCCTGGATTATGACATTGAGGGGTCAGCATCTCCTGCAGGAGTGGATTTGGACTAAAATCAGATGGATTTGGTCTGAAATACACGCAGGGGATATCCTGAGTGAAATGTTCCTCCTGCTGGGAACCCCAACTCTTCCTTCTGCCTTTGGTTAAACTGTCAGTGCATCCCAGCCTCCCTTTGCCTTCCACACAGAACAGATTTAAATAATCCGGGAGAGAAATAACCTGGGAGATTTAAATAACAGATTTAAATAGCATGGGAGAGGCTGAGGTGTCAGATATTGAGGTGCCAAAGGCTCTGGAGCAGCCACTGGCAGAAGCAGCACAAGGAGAATTTGAAGGAAGCTGTGCTGCATCCATGCCAGCAGCCCTGCCTGGAAAATGCTGCTGGGCCTGATGGCTGCAAAGCCAAAATATTGAAAATGACACTTTCCTACTCCTCAGACCCCAAATTCCTGCTGCTGCATGTTGAGCATCCCCCTTGTGAGGTTAAAGCAGCCCGTAAAAGTGTGGAGCAAAAAGTCCAAACTTAGGTGGGGACTGCTCCATTTTCTCTGTGTGGCCATAATGGGGTTATTTATGGCACATGCAGGAAAGATTAAAGGTTCTCATAATAAAGGAAAGCAAGAGCTGGAGAACTGGGTGCCTCCTAACAGCACTGACTCTCAGGACAGGATAAATCACCCCAGCAACCATTAAAACTTCAAGAAGATTGCTTGTAAACCTCCAAGCCGTGCCAATAAAGCATATTCCTCACCAAGGAGCAGCCCAGATGGTGCAGCTCAGCAGTTTTCAGAGCTCAGGGCTCCTTACAGCTTAACCCTCCTGTCCTTCTCCTCGGGGGGCACAGTGCCAAGGCAGCACTATGGAATCGATGGCATCTTTAAATTGTGGGATCACAGGGACAGCAGGCAGGGGAGGAGGGAAAACCTCCCAGCCAGAGCCCACCTCGGAGCTGGGCTCCATCTCTGCCCTCAACATCTCTGCCCTCATCTTTCATCCTGCTGCTTCTTGGGGGTCTCCCATCATGACACAATCTCAGGGACACGTTTTTATGAGCTTCAGGAAGGCAGGAAAATATTCCGAGGCCGTTCAAGGTTCTGGTTCATTTGCATTTTAAAAAGTCAAGCCTTCCAGTTCCTTCCACTCTGAAAGACCAAGTGGAGAGTGCAATAAATCACAGTTTAAACTCATGTGTGGCACAGCACCAGGCAGGGATCCTTCCCTGAGTCCTACCCCAGAGAAAAGCTCCAAAGCAAAGGGTTTATACTGTTTCTCCTCATCTTTTTGTTGTTTGGTTGGCTGGTTGGGATTTGTTCAGTTGGGTTTGGTTTGTGTTGGTTTTTTCTTCCCCATTTCAGGAAAACCTAACCCAGATCTCAAGGTGTGACCCTGCTTGCTCAGGCCGGACAGAGGGAAGTGCTGAGGAAGGTGATGAAAGAGTTAATCTGGGCCAGCACTGGCCCAGGAATAATTCCCAGAGATGGATCATGCCTGGTCCAAATTCTACAGTTGGATTTTCCTCATGTTTCATTTATTTTTCAAGCCTTGCTCAAGAGACGTAACCAGGTCCAATTTTCATGTTAATTTTAATACTTGATTGAAGAGAGAGGAGTGGATTTATGAAGAGTCTTAATTCTGCAGACTGCAGGCTCCCCATGGGGGTGTTCAGGGATTTTCTGGGGAATTCTTGTAACAGACTCAATTCCCACAACAACAGCTTGACTCTTACTGGGGGATTTCTGCTGTTGTTACATAATAAATCACAATTCTTACAATAAAAATAAGGAAAATCTACCAATATTCAAACCACTGATAGCTAAGCAATTGTTCAGATTTTGGGAAGCATTTTTTTTTCCCAGACAATACAAGAAAGTCTGGGATAGAAATGAAGTAAATATCTCATAAATACCTTACCATTGGTCACCTGTGTAAAAAAATGGGAGTATGAGAATGACAATCAGTGCATTGTCATTCTGGCTTTTTCATGGAATTCTAAATCTAAATCCAAATCTAAAACATGGAATTATAATTCTAAAGCTGTGCAGGAGGAATTGTCTTATTCAGTTCAAATCCATGGATCTTTGTTCAAAGACTTTGGTGCAAACTGAGATTTAACAACAGGAGGAAATGGACACAAAGCTCCTGTCCATACAAACCAGGCTGTCACAGTGCCCAAAACAACCCTCAGATATCTCATTTACCACAGACCTGTCTTTAAATTAATAAATATTTCAGTCCTCTGAATGAAGGAATGAAGGAAATTGTAGAGCAGCTAAGAAAACCTCCCTAAAAATTGGGTGATAACGTCACCGAGTCAAAATCCTGCATCTTTCTGGGGAGGAAAAATTCAGAAATATCAGTGCCCAAACTCTCAGAGGTGCCTTGGGTACCAGCTGCAGTAGAAAGGAGCACTGGGGTGGGCCCAGGGGTATGGGGGCCATGGAGAATTTGGGAATTTGCCCCCCAAGCAGTTGGAGCACAGTGGTGGTGGGGAAGGGGGGAGATGTGTCTGGGAAACCCCAGCAAATTCCACCCTGCTGCTCCTCCATGGCCTGCAGTGCTCCAGGAAACACGTCCAGCACTTGGCACCTGAGCGGGGAGAGAGTTTCCTGTCTGGAGACACCAAATTGTGTCTCATGGATGGCCAAGGTGCATTTTCTTTGTCTGGGGGAAGGTCAAAAGCACCGAAGCATCAGACCTGCAGCCAGACCAAAGCAGGGGAAGTGAACTGGGAATATAAAACAACCTGGCGTATGTGAGGCAAGTCCATGAAAATCTCATTTCCTATTTATTTCTGCTCCCTTGCTCGCCAGATATTTGTGTGTTGCCAGCACAGTGTCGGTATCTGATTTTTTAAAGTTCCCTGCTGAATTAACCATCCAGAATCTTCCCAGAAATGCCCACGAGATTTGAAGTCAGCCTGGAAATCTTTCAAAGGACCCCAGCGATGACTGCACTGGGTCTCCTATGGCATTTCCATTTTATGGCATCTTTTTATATTCCGCAGTAGCCCTTTCTGAATAAAAATGAGACAGCCTCTTAAGAGCCTTTTTATTATTTGCATTTGGCAAAAACAGCCTTAATGAGCTGTTAAGAGTCATTCCCCAGCCCTATTGTTGGCGATGCATGGGAGCCTGTAAAGCGCTGAAAAGCCAAAAGACAATTTATGATCCCTGATGCCATCCCTTCCTGAGACAATCCCGCAGAAAGGAAGAGATCCGCCGAGTAGGAAGTGCCATCACTGAAGTGCCTGAGTAACTTTTAGTGGAGTCATAACCGTGGAATTCTCTGTTTTCATTTCGGAGCCGCCCCCGCTCCGTGTCCGCCCGTGCTCCGAGCTCCGCTGATGAGCAGCGCTGGAGGACGGGGACATGACTCAGGGAAAAGTCCCTGTCCATGCCCGGGGGGGAAGAAATTCCAATCATAAATTCCCATTCATTCCGGGATGGAGTAAATTCCAATTCCAATCATAAATTCCCATTCATTCCCGGGATGGAATAAATTCCAATGCCAATCATAAATTCCAATTCTAGTCATAAATTCCAGTTCCAATCATAAATTCCCATTTCCAATAATAAGTTCCAATAATAAGTTCCAATTCCAATAATAAATTCCCATCCCCAATAACAAATTCCCATTCATCCACGGGATGGAATAAATTCCAATTCCAATAATAAATCCCCATTCATCCCCGGGATGGGACAAATGGCACCTAATTCCCAGCAGGCACCAATGGACTTTGTGAAATTCCTGTTTTTCTGCTGGCTGGCTGGAGGCAGAGGTTCTGTGCCCAGCCCTGCTCACATCAGCCCGGTGCTCACGCTCTGGGAAAGGCAAACAACTCGAATTTCCTCAGATATGGGACAGGAGGGTTAAGAGACCCCACACCAAGAGTTTCTCCAAGCAGAGGGATGGGAGGATCTGGGCATTGCTGTCCCTTGGAAATGGCCGAGGTGTTTGGAGGGTGCTGAGGGGATGTGAAAAACCAGGTTTACTTTTTTTTTTTTTTTTTTTTTTTAGTAAAATTTTAAAAGTTTAATAAAAAGATAATAGGAAAGAGAGATAATAAAGTAAAGGGTTAATTTTGGCGGGTGCTTGGCACTCAGCCAAGAGCACATTTACTGTTTTTGGAGACATTTTTAAAATACTTTTTTATTACATTAGCTTGTTGCATATTATGTATATCCAATTTTTTTCAAACTATTTTAAACTATTAGAACTAAGTTTACACATTTCAGGAGCTGTTCAGCATGGCCACTTCTTGGGTTCACTTTTTTAGAGTATGCAGGTTTCTTGGCTGTGGTTTTAATCAGTTTTTTCTCTTTATCACTTCCAGTTTGGGCCTTGGTGTATATTTTTTTAGATGGCAGGTGCTGATAGTTGGCATCTCAGCAGCAGGGTGTCCATCACATGTTTACTGGGTGTTATTTCAACTAAGCAGATGTTTTTATCTATGCACAACTATATCAGCTATTATTGCTACTATGTCTACGTTTTGTGAAAAGCAGAAATAAAAGTAAAGTTATTTTAACATTATATATACAGTATGAAAAAATACGTGTGAAAAGCCAATTTTATAATCTATATTTCTAACAGAGGACAATCACAGAGCTGTGACAAAGGGAGAGACCTTGGTGCTATCACTGACACCCAGAGGGCTCAAGAAGAGATCAAATTCTTGCACCATTGTATCATCCCCTCCTGTCAATGCCAAAATGCCATTTTTTTTCCCAGGCTCAGGGGTATTGATCAGCCCAGGAGCTCACTCCCTGCCCGTGCCTGGGGCAGGTTGGTCTCTGGCACAGGAACTGAGGGCTGCTCTGGCTGTCTGAGCAGAGATGAAGCAGTGAGACCCTGCCCAGCAGCACTGCTCCTGCTCTGGGAGCTGCAACCACTTCCATTCCCAATCAAAACAGGGAAGGTCATTAAAATAATGGAAAATTGAAAAGCATCTCTTAAGAAGTTATTTTTTATATAGGAGATCTTCTCTTTTAACAAAACCAGACCATGAACTGTCCTGAGACATTCCCATTCCTGGCCAGGTAATCCCAGTGAGCATCCTGCAGGGCCAGCACCAGGCACTGGGGCATCTTCAGAGGGAGGGAAAAGTCCTTCAAACCCTTAATGAAAGCACCTGGGGAAAGTGGATGTAATGATTCACCAAAATAATAAAGCAAATAACCCAACAAAGTGGCTCCAAATGCCCTGGGTGAGAAACTCCCTGCTGGATCCATAATTCCAGGAGACACTATGACACTCCCAGGTGCTGAGTGGGTTAAAAAAGAGAGCAGAAGAACCCAAAAGCTGTCACAAAAGAGGGTCTATATATTTATAATTCTGTTTATTGATTTATTTATTTATTGTATTTTATTGTATATATTTCTTTATTATGTATATGTATATGTATTTATGATAATAGTTACAGTTATAATGATATTTATTTCTATTTCTATTTCTATTTCTATTTATTTTTATTTTTATTTTTATTTTTATTTTTAATTTAAAAAAAAATTTATTATTTTTTTTATTTATATTTATTTCTATTTCTTTGCACTCCCGGCGGAGGGAACCCCCCAGCCCTGGGTTTGCAGCGGGCTGAGGGAGGGAGCAGCAGCGCGTTCCTGATGCTCGTGTTCTAACGCGGAGCACAAAAGCCGCTTAGCGCAGCCCGGGCAGATTAGCTCCCAAGAACCGGGCCATTCTTTTCAGCGGGCGTTATTAGCATATTTTTCATCAATACTGCACTTAAGAGCTCCTCCAGAGCAGGAAGTGTTGTTTAACCTCTGGTTCCAACCTAACCAGATTACTTTGGGGTGGTTCTGTCACGTTCCTTTCACAAAGTCCCCCACCCCGTGCCCAGCTCCTCACATTCACCGGCAGCCAATGCACCGAAATTTATTCGGAATATTGAAATTTTCGGCTGGGTTTGGCTTTAAGGCTGCGCTGAGGGTGTAAAACCCGGTGCTGACAGATCATGGGTGTCATCAGAAAATTCTGCTTCTGGTGGGCGTGGGGCTTTAACCACTGAGATGCTTTAAACAAAGTTTAAAGGAAAGCTCATTCTGAAAGTTAAAATTCTTTGAAACAGGTGAACATCACCTGGCTTTTCAGGCACAACCAGGTAAAACTACATTTTCCTTTATTTGGATATAAAACTCTGAGCCAGAGGAGACTCTCTTGCCATAAAAAAAAATTGTATTTCAGTAAATTCACTGAATTGGAAAATGGCAGAAGTAGAGTTTGGAATAAAACTTTAAAACAGTTCAGGTGAGCCTTATGGGACATTGTATTTCTATTTTAAACAATTCCCTGCTCCTAACAATTTCCCTTTTAATTTTTTTTTTCCTAAAGAGATTGTGGATTGCAAGGTGGGTACCAGGAATGTTTTTGTTATTTGAATGATGCAGCATTAATTAATAAAATATAATGTGAAAAAAAAACAAAAAAAAACCCTTGTAACTGCTGAGTTTGGTTTAGCAGAGAGTTACAGCAGCATCTCCCTCTTGCAGCAACTGGTTTGTTCTGTTAAAAAAAAATCTTCCAAAATAATTAAAGGAGCCTCCTTTTCCGTCTTCTGGAAAACCAGGGCTTTACCCCTGTGTAAGAGAAAGGAATAAGTAAAGAAACTCATTAAATTCGGCCATTTAGCTGAACAATGCAGCTGTTTTGCTGTTTGGCTGGAGTGTTTCATGCAGCAGATTTCATGCAGCAGCACAAAAAAGACACTTTGGAATTTTTTTTCCCCCTTCCCAAAACTCATCAGCACAGCCCCAACCCTCTGCATTGTTTTTAAGTGAAAGGAAAAAAGTCTCCAAATGGACAGTGACAATGAGTTTTCATGCCCAAGATTAAAATTAAGAAATTATGAAAAAATTCAAGATGGGATTTTTTTTTTCCTCCTCTTTGCTGCTCCTTCAGAGAAAGTCTTCAGACCCTTTTGTTTGTGCATCTTCAGGCTGCAAAGTTAATTTAAAGGGGCACTGCCAAGGTTAGCAGGCTCAGAATTTGATTTGACTGGCTGTGTGTGTTCCCTAATCACTGCTGGGGCAGTCTGCATAGCTGCACATCTTTTTATCTTGAGGGAGAAATTAAAAAAAAAAAAAAAATCCTCCAGGGCAATATATCAAAGCTGCAGGTCTGACTTCATTGGCAATCCTGCAAAATCTGCCTGGAGTTTGTACAGAAGAGAGGAAAAACATTTTTGAATGAAAACCAACTCCATCTGTAAGGTTCCCAAAGGGATGAGTGTAGTTAAAAAAGAAAAAGAAGGTGATTGAGGAGGAGGAGGGTTCTGATGAGCACAACTGAAATGTAAAAAACAAACCAGCACAGAAAGTATTTGTCAGTGGATTAGGAGACGTTTTTATTATTCAAATAACTTCTGAACAGCAGCCTCAAAGTGATTTTCTTCCTTTTGCTCTGAGGACATCACACATTTACTCAAGATTTAAGAGTTATAGTCAAACCCCATGGAATTATACCTGCAAAACAGAACATGGAGCACCCGAGCTGGATTTCCCGTGTTCCTTACAGCTCCTGGTGGGTTTTCCTGGGGATTTTCCCTGGTGTGTGAGGCTCTGAGCTGGCTCCAGCAGGATCCATCATCCCTTTGCCCTGGAGAGTGTTCAGGTGAGCTGCAGCTCTGGTGGGAGCTGTCCAGCAAGGGCTGCACCAGCAGCACCAGCAGCACTTCCAGGGGTGCTCTGGAAGCCCCCAAATCCTGTTTGGCTGCTTTGCACTCGGAAAAATCCAACAAAAATCAGGGACTGGGCATTTTCATCCTCTGGGAATTGTGCAGAGCCACAGCAGCTGTTGCAGGGGAGAGAGGGATGAGTGTCCCTTGAGAAGCACAAAGTCACCCAGGGCCACATCCCTGGGGTCCCTGCAGCCCCTGGAAGCCAGCCCTGGCTGCACTGGGGGGGCTGTTCCACCCAGGGTCACCTGCACAGGGGTCTGTCACACCCAGAGTCACCTGCCCAGGGAGATCTGTCCCACCCAAAATCACACCTGGGAAGGGTCACCTGCACAGGGGCATCTGTCCCACCCAGGGTCACCTGCACAGGGGTCTGTCCAACCCAAAATCACACCTGAGAGAGAAGAGTCACCTGCACTGGGGTCTGTCCCACCTGAGAGGGAAGAGTCACCTGCCCAGCACCAGCCCTGTTTCCCTTGCTGTCAATCTGTGCAGTCACACCTGCTGCTATCACCTCGTGAAATGAGCAGCTGAAGGAGCCTCTCCAGGTGTTTCAGGGTTTTTCCAGCCTCTCTTTTCCCCAGAAGCTGTGCCAGGTTCCAGCTGTCCCCTTCCATCCCACCTCCAATTAAACCCAAGAGCAAACCACATAAATCTGCTCCACTCACTGTGTGAAAAGGAGGGACAACCACACAGGAGGGATCCATTTCTCAGCTGCAATTCAGCAAAGGAGGAACTCATGTACCAAAATTTAAATTCTTTAAATGCACACACTCTCCTGGGATTACTGAAATGTTTAAAGTTGGGTACAAGCATGAGCGGTTTGTTAAATCAGGACCTGAAATGGCACCTTCTGCTCGTGTAAGTTACACTTTAAAGCTCATTTTGGAGCATCGTAGTAGAATAAATGCTTATCTTAGTGCTAATAAAATAATTGGTTTATTATAATAAATAATAATATAATAAATAATTGTAAACAAAAATATTTATAGTAAAATTAAACCCTTATCTTAATACTAATAAAACTGACTATTATTGGTACCTTTCCTGTAGCAGTTCATGGAAAGAGAAATGCTGCACAATTGCAGCTGACCTTGCCTCTTATCAACCTGATAATTAATAGCAATAGAGAGAAAGCCCTGTATTTCTGAGTGCTGATCAGGCAGCAAAGGCACTCCAAACATCTGAAGAAAAAACAGTTTGTTAATTGCTGTCTAGACAGTTTATTGCTGCAATAAGATCAAAACACAGAATACTGAGGTTTGTGGTATGAATCATGCAGACTAAACAATTGTTTTATTGCATTTACAGAGCACTTGATTTATAATGCAGTCAGCTCGGTAATAAAACTCCTCCATTGTATATCCTGAATAATTTCACCTCGTTTCACATCTCCCTGGTTGGGTTCTGGATGGAGATGCTTTAAGAATGCCTGGATGGAGAGGGGATGAGTGCTCTGTGTGTATGAAGTGACTTTTCTGGGGTCTCTGCTGTGTCACCAGAGGATCCTGTGTTCCTCCAGATCAGCTGTGGGGTTGAAGATGCCCTGAGGACCAGATTTGTGGGGCTGCAGCCCCACTGGGGGCTCTGCAGGGACACTCAGGCTGGCCCATGGCAGGAGGTTTCATCCCACCCCACCTTCAGCCAGAAGGGGTCCATCAGCCAAGTGGCTTTTCCACTTTTTAAAAAACTTTCTAAACTTTATTGCTCTACAAAACTTTACTAAGAAGGAAGATTTATCTGTCTGCTTCTGTGGGCATCCCTGGGGCTGAAAGGGAGCTTTTTTTGGAAACCAAGAAACTTTAGAGATGATGGAAATTCCTCTTTATTAAGCACTGAGCTGGGCTAAAGGAATAATTGCATGAATCTGAGTCTGTGCATGGAGCCAGCTTTCCCTGGGAGCATCATATGATGTTGTCTGTGTTTTGGGTAACACACCTTTGTATCATTTTCATTTCCTACTTTTGACAAATTACAATCATCCCAATACCCCTGAAGACCAAAGAAATACCAGATGGAGATTGTAGCTGTGGAGCAAAATCCAACCAGAGACTGAGATTTGGAGAATCCCAATTCCCCAAATGCTGGGCTGCCATTCTCCCCCCAGGGGGTGGAAATGCAGCTCGACTTCCCTGGCTAATAATAATAATAATAATAATAATAATAATAATAATAATAATAATAATAATAATAATAATAATAATAATAATAACACTTTATTACTATTTTATATTAATTAATATAATATATTAATATAACGTGTATATTAATAAATATATTGATATATAATAATATAGTTTTATGTTATATATTATATTAATTGTTTATTATTATTATTACTATTATTCCAGAGAACAATTTCAGAGTGTGAACCCAGGCAGGAAGGTGGCACAACCAACATGCCCTCTACTCCAAAGTTGTCCCGAGGATAACAGAGCAGAGGAATTCATGGTGGGGAAAAGAGAATGGGGGAAGGCTCCTGTCTGGGGAAAGGCACCAGAATGTTGTAGAGACTTTGTGAGCAGCACTGTAGGTGCTGGAGGTGTCACAGCCAGCCCCAGGGGGTGACAGGCAGGGTGTGACAGTCCCTGCCCCTCTGGCAGGGCACCCTCTCCCCCAGCAGTACTTTTTTTTTTCTTTCCCCTCGGTTCTTTCTTTCTTTTACGTGCCTTTAAACGCTGCCAGGAGCATTTCTGTCGTTTATTGCTGCTCAATAAAGTTTTATCTCGTGGAAGGCACGATTTATTTACTCCATCTTGCAGAAGCAGGCGTGTGCTGTGTCCCACGCCAGCCCCCCTTCAGCAGATTCATAAAACGTGTTAACAATTCATGTAAAATCCATGCACGGGGCAGGCTTGGCTGCTGCCAGGGCAGGATAAAGCAGCACGTGCCCTGGCGTGTGGCCCTGGCTGGCAGGGTGTGCTCTGAGCTCCCCAGGGCTCTCTCTGGCTGCTCCCCTGTCCAGCCACCCCAACATCATCCCCACATCTCCCACTCATCGCTGAGCTTTGCTCGTTTTCCTCCTGAGCCACCAGGACAGCGCAGATGGTGGGTTTAGAGAGCGGCTGGCCAGGAGTTTATCTGCAGCCTCTCAGCTCCTGCACTCCCTGTTGGACAGGGCTTTCACCTGCCCTGACAGGAGGCAGCTTTTTGCTGCTCTGGCTGGGGGTTAGGAGCTGAGAGATGAGGTGAGAATCAAAACGAGGATTTTTATCCCTCTGTGCCACTGTGGGAGATTCTTTGCCTGTAGCTGCTCCAGCAGTCCCCAGAAAGGCTTGGTTTTTATGAATATGAATACCCCTGGTTATTCCCTTTCCCTGTTACTGCACTGCACCTGCTCACAGCACTGCTCTTTTCATTTCCCAGCAACAAAGGGCTCTGAACCTGAGCCATGAGTCCAAGATGCCCCGCTCTGAACCTTGGCCAGGCAAAGAAGATTCTGGGAGCAGGACCTCAGCTCCCTCATGCTCTGCTGTCTCCTGGTATTTGCATCATTCCCAGCCCAAGGAGATGGGGCCATCTCTGCAGTTTGCTTCTTCACTTCCATCCCAGTTCCAGCTGGGGAACAGAGTCTGGTGTTTGTGAATTCCAGGGGATAAATGACTGGCAATTCTGTGCTG
The DNA here is from genome assembly GCA_013398615.1 of Brachypodius melanocephalos. Classification (NCBI taxonomy): domain Eukaryota; kingdom Metazoa; phylum Chordata; class Aves; order Passeriformes; family Pycnonotidae; genus Brachypodius; species Brachypodius melanocephalos. Next base: position 1,243,336 of record VZSR01001238.1, on the reverse strand, counting down.
CCCTACATAGGAACACTAAAATTTTGGGGTGTGGAGAGGTCCCAGGCATGTGCTCCAGGCACTGAGGGTCCTTCAAAAGAGCACCCAGCTGGGTGTGCATTCCTCACCACGCTGCTACACACACTTGTGCAATATTTGGCTTATTTGTGCAACATAATTAATGGAACATGTCTCATTGGCACCAGCACCCCAGGGACTCCAAAGCAAACGGGGACCTTTGAAGCCTGAGAGGGTCCTAAAAGCAGAAAATATTTCCCATGAGTTTATTAAACCAGGCTTCACTGGTAAAAAATTAGCAGCCTGTAGACAGGTCCTTGTCTTGAAAATTTGGCATGGATCTCTTAGGAAAATACAGCAACAATTTCCAGTGTCCACAGCAGCTCTCAGTCTCTCCTTCAGCAGCTGCTGATGGACTTGGCTACCCAGAGCCCCAGGTTTGGGGGTGAGATGTCACCCACCAGGTGAGATGTCACCCACCAGGTGAGATGTCCCTTCCTGAGGCAGCTCCTGTGCAGGAGCCTGAGCCCCAGGGCTCCTGTCCTTGTGCAGTTCTCAGAACCCTGAAGGATGCCCCCTTTGGAACCCCTTGTGTCCCTCCTGTCCCACAGCCCCCGATCCATTCCTGGAAGGATCCGAAGGACCCTGACCCCGAGTCTCAGTCACTGGGCTGGGGGTGGTGGCAATGCCCACCCTGCCCCTCCATCTGCAGCTTCTGTGACCTCACCGTGCTGCTCCAAACCCACTGCAAAGCACCGCGGGCTGGCTGGGGATTTGCACACCCCTGACGCTGCCCCATTGTACGGGAAATGGTGCCGGAGCCTCTCCTGAGCTGCTGAACAAAAGCCCATTGTCCCAGGGTGTCACATCCCCCACGTGCTCTGCCCAGGACCTTCACTTGGAGCATCAAAGTGCCCCGAGTTCACAGGAGAACTCTCTGCTACTATTTCTCTTCGGGGTTTTAGTGGCATTTCTGCAGGTGCACAGCCTAAAAGCGGGCTCTTTTTGTTTTCTTCTTCTCAGTCTACAGAACTGGTCAAAATTTCAGCTGGAGCCAGAGCCATTCACAGCAATGTGAAGTTTGATTTTTTAACTGTGGTCTCCAAATTTTGTGTTGCATCACCGATTTGTGTTGATCACTGAAAAATTGCTCAGTTTTATTCCATAATGATGTGTTGGAGTATCTTTCTTTTAAATGTGTTTTACAGGTGGGGGCAGTTTGTGCAGCCCAGCCAGTGCTAACCCAAGCCCAAGGCAGTTGAGGATGGGTGCAGCTATTCATAAGCTCATTTTAGTGCAAATGCTGTCTTAGTTAATAAACAATTATGTTTAATTGCAGAATCAAGCAATTATGTGGCAGGCAGCATGATCCCCATCCTGATAACTACTCAAAAGACCCAAAACCTCTGGATTGTGGCCATGGCCTCATGGCAGGAAGGGCTCTGGGCATTCCTGCCCCATCACACCTTTCCCAGTCTCCATCCCTCGATTTTGGGGTGTTTTTAAGCTGGATCAGCTCCCTGGACTGGGTGACAGATCTGAGAACAGGGTGGGCCAGCACAGGAAGGATTTTGGTGCATGGAAGAGGCAGCATGGAGGGAATCCTGGATTTCTGGAAACCACAATCGTGTCCAACCCCAGGGAAACAGGAATCCACACCTGGTGATGGCCTCAACCTGCAGCTGATCCTTGTTCCCATGGAAGAATTGGGAGAATCCCTCCCCAGCAGGGCTCTGCACGGGGTCGATTCTCTTTCCCTCAAATTCCTGGAGGGCTGAAGCTGATTTGTACATCAAACAAGGCCCAGTTGGAGTCTACCACGCAGAATTGTCCCCTAATATAACTCAGCTGTGTGTGTATTTCACTGCAAAGAAAATACAGCCAGGGCTTGCAGGTTCCCTCATCAGAGGCCAGGACGTCAGTGCTAAATGCTCATGAGTTCTGTGTGTTAACAGAGGTGCAATTTTAAATAAATGCAAATTTATTCAGAATCACCTGAAATACCTGGAGTTACAGGCACAGGGGATCTGAGTCAAGCCACTTGTCCCGGTTTCTGTCACCCAAACACTAACCCTCTATAAATCATTAATTTCCAGACTGTTTATTATCCAGGGGAAGTAACAAAACAGGAGTATCACATAACACATCCTAAGAATGCCTTGTTCATTTTAAGAGCAAATAAAACTAAATAGCACCAAGTTGTTACTGATGCAGCCTACCAGGCCCAGCAGAACACAAAAAGGAGCCTTAATCAGACAGAGGCCACAAAATAAACAGGAGGGGAAAAAAGAAGGAGAAAAAGAGGGTTTGGACAGGAGTGAGCACACGTAGACATCTTCACACAGATATTCTTTGTTTGCTGTCCCAGGGAAATTGCCTCTGCTCATTCTGTGGTGGGGATTTTGGGGCAGCAATGGTTTCCACAGCTGCTGCTGCTGCCCCCAGCCTCCTTTCTCACAGGAAAAATTCAACACCCATCCCCAGGCAGAGCATCGGTTTCAAAAAAATAATCATCACAATTAATTACTGCGTGGAGAAAGCAAACCTGTGGGTGTTTGGTTAGCAGGGGCTGTCCCTGATGGGTTTGGCATGTGGCACCAGGAGCTGCTGCGACGGGGCAGGGACAGCAATTCCCAGCTGAGGATGAGGAAAAGAGGGAAGGGACAGCAATTCCCAGCTGAGGATGAGGAAAAGAGGGAAGGGACAGCAATTCCCAGCTGAGGATGGGGAAAAGAGGGAAGGGACAGCAATTCCCAGCTGAGGATGAGGAAAAGAGGGGACATTTAATTCCCAGATGAGGATGAGGAGTAGAGGGAAAGGACATGAATTCCCTGAGGATGAGGAGGAGAAGAGGGAAGGAACATGAATTCCCAGCTGAAGATGAGCAGGAGCAGAGGGAAGGGACATGAATTCCCTGAGGATGAGGAGGAGCAGAGAGATGTTTATCTGAGCTATGATTTCTCTGCATTTCACCTTCCTGAGCAGCTCCAGGGGTGCAGAGAGGATGCTCCAGCCCCCACACCCTGCCCAGGCACACAGATCCCACCTTGCTCTAAAATGTCAGCACAGAGGTGTGAGCAGGAACAAGAAAATGAGATAAATGAGGTGGGAATTGTGATTTATTTTGTGGCCTCTCAATGGATAGTGCTGACAGCTGGGAAATGCAGATATCCTGGCAGGTCTGCTAATGCAGCACAGCCAGGCTCTGAGCTGCTCAGTCCTGCTGAACCTCCCCAGCCTGACTTTTTGTCAATTTAGCTTAAATGCCTTCCAACTTCCCCCAGTAAAAAGTCCTTTTTGGGCAATATTTCAGAGTTTGTATTGAGCTGGGTGTTCTGCTGCTCACACTTGTCAGGAAGGCATTGGTGCTTCTAAAATCATGTTAGCAAAACTTTGAATCCAGGCCTCACACATTATTTTGCTCCATATGTTCTTTATTTTAATCTTTTAAGGTCCCAAAATACTCTATATTTACAGCTGCCCTTTAAAGTTATTGTTAGTTACAAAATATTAGAAACATAGTTTCATCTATAAAATGTATAATTAAATTAATCTTTTCCATACTTTTTTTTTTTTTCTTTTTACCTCACACAGGAAGCATTTTAGTCTGATGAATACCACGGGCACATAATTAGTACTTTTAACCATAAACTAGATTATAACTTACACTGTCCACCCTGGCTCCAAAAATCCTTGCAGGTTTTAATTCAGTTGCTGCCCTTTATCTGGATGAAAGCATTTGAATTCAATTACTGGTGTGATTATTCAGGGTGGGTTTGTGCCTCTGTATGGGTTAGATGTGGTGGTAGTTTTAAACACAGGTTTGGTGGAAGTCTCAAATTAGGCACTTGCATCTATATTTAGGCAACTGGCAGAGTTTAAATGCTGAACATCTGATTTTTCCAGCTGAGGTTTGCCTGAGCTGGGGTTGAATGGGAATGGAGGCTGCACGATGGAAATAAAGGGACTCTGATTCTGAGGTGTGTCTGAATTCCAGTGGGAATTGGGCACCTGAACTGCTCAGACTCTTTTGAAAGCTCCCTTCCATGCCTAACTTCACTCTTCAGTGCCTTTCACTCTTTCAAAACCTGGCAGGACACTTGGAAGGAGTGTTTAGCAGCAAACCCAATAAAATATCTTCATTCTCTGTCATTTGTCCTTTCTGTGCCTGAGAAATTTCAGATATTTTCAGCATCCTTGAGGCAGAGCTGCCCTTTTGTATTTTAGCTGAAGATAAGTTAGATGTGGTTGGAGTTTAAAGACATTTTAGACATTTTAGGGGTTGGAATGAGCCAGGATCTCCTGTTTTGGGGTGTCTCTCACAGATGCAGTGGTTGGTGTTGATCCTGCAGAGCCAGGCCATTTATCCTCCTCCTCCAGAGCAGGGCCTGTGTTTATAGCAGCTTGTTTAGCTTATTCCTAATGCACATCCTAGGACCCACCTCTCATACACATCCCAAGACATGTTTATGAAAATTCTTTATAAGCAAAGTATTTTACTCACACAGAGCGAGTTCAGACCCAGAGCAGCCTCAGCACCACGGGCTGGTTCAACCCTCTCCCTGTGCATCTTTTATTTAAGAATTCAGCCTTCAGCCCACCCACATCACCACAGCAAGGTCCAGGAACTGAACACGGGGCCAGTCCTGTGCTGGCTTTGCTGGAATTATCAGTCAGGAGGTTAAACACCACTTGGAGGTGCAAAGGTGAGTTGTCAGCTGGGATCTGGACCCAGGTTTGGGTTTAATTCTTTAAATGTGCCTTTAGAGCAGGTAGTACACCCCTCTACAGAGTGTGTTCCTGAGCTGTGATCCTCCTCTGGCAGCAGATTGGGAAATCTGTTCCCTCCAGTGGGCTGCAGTCAGTGGCAGCACGGAGCTGCTGAGCATCAGCACCTTGATCCCAAAGAGATCCTGGGCTCCTGCAGAGCTGCTTGGGGGTGCTCAGCACTTCTGAAAACCAGGCAAGAGCCTTTGAAAGATTAAACAATAGCCTGGCTCCAGCAGGGAGTAAAATCATTTCCAATTTGCAGAGAGACACACAAAAAGGGGACGTGACATTGGGGAGATATTTTATTCTACTGGACAGCACCTTCACAGGAAATGCTCTGTGGGAGAAGTGATTTATTGAGCTGTGGGACTCTTGGCCACCCAGACAAGGATTTTAGAAGTTTCATGCACACCCTGGATGACAGCACAATCTTTGCTGTTGTTCAATGGCATTTCTGCAAGGCTCCTTTAACCTCGGGCCTCAGAGTCTGCTCTGTACTCTGATTTTCAGCTCAGAACAGAACCCAGTGTGGTGGCTGATTATCCTCACACCCCCTTTCCTGAGCATCAAATGATGTCCAGTATCAAAACTCATCACTGGATGAGACCGGCACCTTTCCCTCATCCTGGTTTTGTTATCTCTGTCCCACACACCCATTTCTGCTGTCCTAAAATCCAGTTTTAGTGCTCACACCCTGCAGGAAAGGTGAAATGTCCCTCAGAGAGTTTCTGCCTCTAAAAGATAGAGGGGATGAGCTCTAAAGCCCAGCAAGAAGCAGAAGCTCAGATAAGTTCATGTTGTGTTTTATCTTTGGGTTTTTTTGCTAGGGTTGGGATTAAATATGTGAGATGGTGTTTCTCATTCAGATTCAGATGTTTATTAATTCTTATTTACATTATAGTCTTACAAACCATGAGTTTTACAGCACTTTAAGCCAAAAAGCTAAAAATGGAGCCGTGTTTTTCTCTACAAGGCCTTTTAAGGATAAAATGTCTCATCAAGAAATGACACCTAAATTATTTTTACTTTTAACCCAATAACTTTTAACATGTGGCCCGCAATGCAAATTTTTCTACCCAAGTACAAAATACTACTTGGACTCATGAATAAGAAGGTGAAAAAGCTTTTATCTTGCTTCATATATCTATTACTATATTCTAAACCCTTAAACTCTGAGTTTTGCACCCTGTGCTATCACACACTTCTATTCAAACCACACACCCACAATCCCAGTGCCATCATTTAATTTTGGAAGCCTTCTCCACAGCCTCAGGTCAAATGTAGAGTTCTCTTGGGGCTCAGCTCCTGTCAGGACAGAAAGTCTGAAATTCTCAGTGCCCAGGGTTCCACCAAGTTTCCTTCCCTGGATTCTGTACCCACGTGGAACCCACCCACTCCTGATCCCACCTGCCCCAGTTCCAGGTTGATCAGGATCCAGGTGGGCACCACTGAACTGCTGCACTCAGCCTTCTGCTGCATTATTTATGTTCATTCTTTCCGGGGAAGGGGGGTGGGGGAAGAATAAAAAGAAAAGAAAATGTATGTAAGATGCTTTTTAAACTCATAAATATAATGACTCAAAGGCAATTTGGCAAATCTCTTCCGTGGCTGCAGGCCCACTGTGGGTCTGCCCACTCAGTTAAAGCCAGCCCTGCAGAGGAATCCTTGCACCTCCAGGGATCTGCCACAGGAGCCCATCCATCACAGGGACCTCAGAAATTGTCCCTTTAGTCACCATCCCCTCCCTTCCTGCCATCCATCTCCCTCTGCAGCTCTTTATTCTCCATACCTTGTCCAAGCTGTAGCTCCTCAATCCATCCACCTGCTGTGATCATCAGGCTACACCCAGAGATGGACTGGAGCTGATTGCCAGCAGGCTGAAATCTGATTTCCTGCCTGTTTTATTCACCCTGCACTGATAGTACCTGCAAAACTGAATATTCACTGAGTTTAGATGAATAAATTCCACAAAAGACATAAATACAGCATTATGCTTGCAGTTTCAGGAGGAAAAAATCCCTTACAGAGCACAGGCCTACACACTCACACTGCCAGATATTAGCTTAAATTATCCCCCAAAGCTCCAAAATTACCTTAAAGTTATCTGAGACTTTAATATACATAAATATATATATATATACACAGAGAGAGGTTATATACAAATACTGGAAATATCTATGTACTAGAAATATATATATAAAAATAATATATATATAGAGAGAGAGGTTATATATAAATACTGCAAATATCTATATACTAGAAATACATATATATAAATATATATACACAGAGATGTTATATATAAATACTGGAAATATCTATATACTAGAAATATATATATATATACATACTAAAAATGTTCTGTTTACTTTCTGAGGGCTTCTGACCTTGGGATGAACCTCACCGAGACTCCACATTTTCAAGCTTTTCTTTATCATCTCATATTTTAGGATTACTTTAGAGACCTGCAGAAGAAAGGCTGCTCTTACAAGCATTTGTTTCTCCAGGAACTCCAGTTCTAAATGAAACCTGGAACATTGTGGGAGCTGGAAACCCGAAACCAAGGAGTTTGTATCAAGAAACTGCTGGATACGAGCAGGGAGGGCTCTGAATAGTGCTCATTCATTTGCAGAATGACCATCAGCTGCCCCTGGAATTGTAGACCCCCAAAATTATGGAAGTTTGTCAAACATCCCCTCACCCCCTGAACTAAAACATTTTTCCTTGTTTTCTGAGCACATGTGGATGGAACTCCCATCATATTTCAGGAATTACCTGTAAGGTTTGGTTTGCATGTGAGATTTGGTCAGAGTTCAAGGACAACACTCTCAGGTGGGGTTTTTGGGGGGTCTGTGCAGGGCCAGGGGTTGGACCCAGTGATCCTTGTGGGTCCCTTCCGGCTCAGGAGATTCCATGGAATAAAATAAGATTTTATGGGATAAAATCAGGGGTTTTTTCCTGGAGTAAATGTTGAAAGCAGAAGGGAGAAAGGAGCTGATGGGTCACTGCCCCTGCTCAACTCTGCAGACATCTCAATGTTGGGAAATCTGCTTTAACCACAGAGCTTCACTGCAGAGCAGGGAGCAGAGGAGTTTAGAGGATTTTGGAGGATTTTCAGAGAGTTGTGCTCTGCTGTGCAATCCACAGGGAGGTGAATCCAGACCCAGCCTGGCCCAGGAAATGTATCCCAGCTCCTGGTCTGTGCAGGGCTGCCCCGGGCTATCCCAGCAGAATTCCTGGTGCTGCAGCAGCTCCATCCACACAGGCAGGGTCTGAAATCAGCCCAGCCAGGAGCTGCAGGGGCAAACCCTGCCTGCTCTGAGCTGGGTTTGCTTCAAGCACCACTCTGTCACTGCTGTGAAAAGCAGAGCCAGACAGAGCTGGAGGGAGAAATCCCCGCGGTTCATATTTATTTACACCACGCACCCAGCAGCCTCCCCCCTTCTCCGGAAGAGTTACAGAATGCATTAATTGAGCTTCAGGGTGGCTGATAATTACATAATTGCAGACTAATTTCCCCTTTCCTAGAGGTGAAGTTGCCCTGGTGGCTAAAAGACCCGCAGAGGCTTTTCAAAAGCAGAAATGCTCCTGCACAAACCAGAGCTGCTCCTGGCTCCCAGGGCTGATCCTGGGTGGGCAGCTTTGGGGCTGGTGGGCTCCAGCCCCATGTGCAGCCTCCCCCCATCCCTGGAGGGACCCTCACGGACCTTTTGTGGGCTGAGGAAATGACCCAGCTGAGCCTGCAGCCTGTTATTTTTTTCCTTACTGTGTTATTTTTCAGCCAGGGCAGCACAAAAGGAACAAAAGCGAGGTGGGAGCAGGGGCTGCTTTAGCCAGGATGCTGCTTGTGCTGATATTCGGATGTCACCCAGCTAAAGTGGGAGGCTTTGGCTCTGTGGGCTCCAAACTCTGCTCAGAGCCTCGCTGCCACCATCCTTCCCCTGCCCATCCCTGCCTGGGAGCCGGAACTGGGCTCATCCCAACCTGGACCTTCCCACCAGGGCTCCTGGCTGGGGCTCTTGGGCTTTGCCATGCTCTGCTTGAACAGCCCTGAGCACACCCAGGGCCCAGAATAAAAACCAGGAGAGACTGAGGGGATGGGGTGGCTCCCGGGGTACTGGCAGCAGTGATTCCATTTCTGCCAGAGGCATTAGCACCCAAATTTGGGCTCCTCAGTCTTGATTTCATCCAAATTCAGGCTCCTCAGCCTCTATTTCACCCACATACAGGTTCCTCAGCCTGGATTTCTCCATTTCTCCCTCTGAGTTCAGCCAAAGGGTCTCTTGAAACCAAACCCAGCCATGGGTATTTGCAGGGGTGATGAGGATGCTCCACCTCGAGTTGTCTCCTTGCCTCACTGCAGGAACACCCTGCACCCTGAGCAGCTCTTCCAGCCCCAGGCAAACCTTTATGGCACCGTAGGGAGGAGAAATATTTGTGCATGTCTTGAGATTACCTCATCCGATCTCTGAAACCCCAATCTTTTGCTTTCTTCCCCCCCCCCAAAAAAAGAAAAAGTATTTCTCAGCTGTTTTCAAACTTGTGGTATCAGACTCCAATAACAACCTGGAAAGGTTTGTAGGAAACAAGCCTGCAAATGTATTTAGTGTATGGAAAATGATTTTCTGCAGAACATACAAGATGTTCTATTTCACCTAATTCTCTGTATTGATTTCCGTGGCATCATCTCCTTCCTTCCCTGTTTCATCTTTTAATGCATTTCTGTTGCTCCCGAACACACAGAACTCCCTGGTTCTTTTACAAAACAGAACAAAGAAGTTTTCCCTTCCCAATCAGTAATTTCGTTTTCTTTTGTAATTGAGAAAAGAAACTCCTGAAAAATCGATACATTGCTGCCAAGTCGTACACAACCGGGAATGGAGCAAGCTCAGTAAATAAAGGAAATTGCGATTTTTTTTTTCCTCCTCTCTTTGGTCACCCTTTAGCACACGCAAGGTGACTGCCAATCTCTTGGGTGCTCCCCAACCCCAGCTACTCTCCGTGCCCTCCCTGAAAAGTTCCAAGTTAATCTTGGAGATGAAAAGAGAAGTTTGAAAAGAATTGTTCTTGGAGCCAAAATTCCTGATGTCCCAAATTGCGGCAACCCCCACCCCGGAGTGGCTCCTCGGGGTAATCTGAGCCCTCCCAATTAACCAGCACCGAGATAAAGATTGCTCATGCTAAAGATGTCACATAACACCGGCCTTAGAAATCGGAAAATCGCAGCTACAGGGAAGATACCTGCTCGGCTGGATCAATAGTTTCAACATATATCAATATTTGGAGACGGTTTACTCTCTTGATGTGCAAAATTGAGTGAATTTGTGCACCCGAACATAAGAAGAGAGGCTTCTTGTGGAAAAAACATTTTAATTAAAATGTATAAGGGACAGTTTACAGGTGAGAGCTCAGATCTTTTTGTGAGGCTTTTTGCCATCGGTAAAATCCTCACTCGGATTTTGGGAGCTGCTTCCAAACCTGAAGGGGCAGAAAAGAGATGAGTTCCCAGCTTGATTTGCACCTGCAATTAAACAGACACCCAGGCCAGGCTAATTTACACTGAAATTTAATTGCAAGCATAAATCTTGTGTATACAAACGACACACAAATAAAACCTCTCACAGATACTCATGATCTGTTACACAAAGGAGCCAAGAGTCCCAAATCTCCTTTTTTTTTTTTTTTTTTTTCATGGTTACAGGTCTCAGTTTGGGCCACAGAATTACTTTAATGCAATTGTCCTTTCGCCTAAAAATACCTAACTGTGGGATGTCAAAAAATAAATTGCACACTTTTAAACAGAGATGTTAACAATTAATCAGCAAAAGAGTGTGGGTTACAATTGATGAACTGTTATTCCAGTGCTCTGTGAAGGTGCTTTGCTGCTCTTGAGTTTTGGTGGAGAGAGCCAGGACTGAGTGTTCTGAGGAACAGGTCAGGGGATTGTGGTTTGCTGAGGCCGTTTTTTTTTTATTTTATTTTCTAAACCATATTTCATGTGTGGAAGGCACTTGGAGGCTTCGGGGCTGAGCTGTGCACAACCACAGCAGAGCTCCTTTTGCGAGAGGCAAATTTCTGTGCAGGAGGAGGTGAGAAAGGGAACATCCAAAAAAAAAAAGAACAAACAGCACCGCAGGCTGGGAGTTTCCCCTGGAAGAAATAAATAAATAAATAAATAAATAAATAAATAAAAACTTGTTTTCATGTAAAATGGAGTGTTTGGGGGCTTTGGGGAAGCCTGGATGAGGAGATTGAAGGAGGGTGAGATGTGAGCTGAAGTTTGGTGCCTGGACCAGGCTGGAGCATCCTTTGTGGTGTTGCGATCTTCCTGGAGGCTCACGTTGAGCCAGGACTGGGTACTTGGAAGGTGGAATTGTAATTTCCTTTGCTGGGCAGTTTGATTTTTATTTTTCTCCCCTGAACTGTATTCAGGAGGTTTTTCCCACTGTGAGCCCGCTGTTATTGTGATGAGCCCGTTCATGGTGTGACCCACTTAACCAGTGGCTGGAGACTCACAGGAGTGAAAGGCCACAAACAGGAAAAGATATCAGATGAAAAAAAAAAAAGAAGAAAAAAAAAAGGAAAAAAAAGAAAGAAGAGTTTTCAGGCTTTTGTCCCTTACGTGCTGCAAGGTGTCAAGCACTGAGCAGCGCCGGGACCATTGTTCACCCAAGTGCCCCTTTCAAATGGAAATGTCTGCAAAAGCCATGTCAGCAAAAGGAGAGCTGGGATTCAACTCTGGCTCCTCGCTCATATCCCACAATAAAACCTGAGGCCCATTAGTCCATTCTTAGGACTTGTCACCAGGTTTTAAAGCTTCTCTTGGGCACAGTTTTAGCCTCCTCTGGCTCTACCACTACCACGGGCAAGAATAAAAAGTGGCAAGGTTACCTTCGACTTGAGTGTCAGGAGGCTGATTTAGGGTTTTTACGAGTGAACTCTGTTAAAAAATATCTTTCTAGAGCTGCACGGGCCTGGCTGTATCCACACAGGAAACAGGCTCAAGGATTTCCAAAGGTTTGTTGATTTTTCAGCTTTCATGCTCCGAAGATATATTTCCTTTGAAGTGTCTCAAATACGTTAGCATCCAATTATATTTGTAATCCCAATCTAATTCAATCAGGGACTCCAATTATAGCTGATCTGCCTCTTAATCTAGTTAAAGTCTGTGGAGTAGACTGGACCTTAGCTAGCATAACTACATTAAAATTTAAGCTGTTGATCCAGGGATAACCAAGTTACAAGACACAACCAGCTGAAAAGTGGGAGGTTTGCAGTGGAAATGGATTTATCTTTGTTCAATCCAAACCCTGCACCAGCTCTCCCTGCAGCCAAACCCCTGCCAAGATCATCATTATGAAGGGCCTTAAAATGCACTTTTGTTCTGAGCCAAACACAACGGATGGAGCTCTGGCTGGGTGTTTTCTTCCTGCTGAATTCTCCATCCCAGCTCCCCCCAACAGAGGGAGAGCCACAGGGGGATCCCCTTGAGACTCTTTGGGGCCTTGCAGCTGCCTGGCACCTGCCCTGCCCCCGGTGTGGCCTTGGCACAGCTGGAGAGGCCAGCCTGGCACAGCTGGAGTGACCAGGCTGGCACAGCTGGAGCAGCCAGGCTGGCACAGCTGGAGTAACCATGTTATCATAGCTGGAGCAGCCAGGCTGGAATAGCTGGAGTGGCCAGGTTGGGCACAGCTGGAGTGGCCAGGTTGGGCACAGCTGGAGTGACCAGGTTGGGCACAGCTGGAGCAGCCAGGCTGGCACCCAGAGGTGGCTCAAATCCACCCTCTCCTGTGACCCCAAGAGCTCCCTAAGGTGCTCAGATGAGCTGATACACTCAGTTATGTCAATATCTAAGTAGAGATATCAAATAACAGATATCAAACAATACTAAAAGTGTAACCTTAACTTCAGTGAGCTCCTTCTGCTGTGGCACTTCAGCACCTCTGAAAATCCAGACAAAAATCCCACAGTTCATTTAAAGGGATGGTATTGGAAATGTCATCAAACCTGGAGATAATGCATTGAAATCACAGTTTCTTGGGAGAATTATGGCAGACAGAACAAACCACCAGCTTTGAGTCTTGGACCTGTAGGAAGGTTGGAATGGGGAGAAGGAAGGGATGAGCTTCTTCCACACTTTACTCCTGATACTAGATCAATAAATTGTGAGAAGAGGACCACACTAAGAGCAAATTATGTAAATTATTACATAGTAAATTATTATTAATTTACAATAATTACATTATTACATAGTAAATTATTATATCAGCAGATGCTGCAGAGTGATCATTCTGTTCTGTCCCATGCATTTCCCCCTCCCTCCTGGCATAAAGAGTACAGCACTAAATTTCATAATTTTAGATATTTGAGTCATCATTCCAAGCTAACACTTCTTAAAAAAAAAAAAAAAACAAAACTCATACATTTGTGTCCCTTTTTTTCTATCAGCTTTTATTTGGATAAATTTGTATTGATTTCTATTCATGGTTTTAAGTGTTAATGTTTTGGTTTGGGTTTTTTTCCTATTGACTTCCAGCCATTACAGTTGGAGACAAGGGACGTGGGGATTTTTAAGCTGGTGATAATATACTTTTTTAACTAAAAGCTGAGTTCTCAAAGAGCAGACGACACCTCCCAAACCTGTTCAGAATCCCCACTAACAATTGGTTGCCAGTTCTTCTCAAAGTGTGGCACGAACCAAATTCACCCACATGGAAAGTAGCCAAATTTAGGACTGGGATGTAACTGATAAAAGTAATTGGAAAAATTGCTGTAGCAGAAGAAATGGAATTAGCTCTACCACATTTTAAAAAATGTTATTAATCATAGTCATAAAAGCAGAAAATGAAAGCTAATTTTACTAAGTAAAAGCCCCCTGCTAAGTGGTATTTTGACATCTGAAAATAATTCAGTTTCGATCTCAGTGCTCTGCTGACACAAGCAAGGAAATTGATAATTCTCTCTCGAGATGCTGTTTCAAGTCATCTCCACACAGAGGATTTTCCCTGCAGACCTGGAACCAAACTCAGCCCCTCGGCAGGAGAGGCAGAGTGTTCCAGGTGCCTTCCAGCTGCTTTTTGGATATCACACAGTGGAACAAGAAATGGGCTATGGAGCAGCACTGCCTGCAGTTCCACCGTGGTTATCTGAGACGAGGACCAGGGGGAGGGTGTCCTCATTGCTATCCACCAAGTTGTATTTTCACTGCCATTTGATTCAATATTTCACTGGCACATTTAGATTTGGTATTCCCTAGGAGAAAAAAAAAAAAAAAATCTGCCTCATCATCCAATTCCAAACCATGCAGGGGATTCGGCACAGGCTGTGGCAGCCCCGCTGCACCCTGACACCACTGCTGTAAAAAGGGATAATAAGGAGACATCTCCCAAGTGACAGCTGAGTGCTAAAAGAAAGAGTTTGTGTACCTTGTCTGGGAGGGAAGGATCTCACAGGATTCCTGTTACACTCCCCGATCTATCACTGGGCTATGAAATTCAAAGGAGACAGCAGACAAAGCCAAGTTACACCTACCTCTGATCTTGGGTTTATTCAGAAGCAAGTAAGTGCTTGTAATTGAACAAATATTGCAGAGCAGGGGAAATGTCAGTCACTTAATACCCAGGTAATCCACTCCAAAAAATACTGATATTCTTGGGGAAAGACCTCTCAGACTGCATCTAACATCTAACACAAGATATTGCACAAGGACACTTCATTCTGAGACCTCAGAGCTGATAAAGTTTATTCCTGTGCAGGTGAAACGCTCGGGCATTTTAACAAACACCCAGGGATTTGTTTGTTTACCTGCCTAACCCACATACCTCTCATTCCACCTGGTTGGGAGCTCCTTGGTGGATCTCTCAAAAAGTTACAACTCCTGTGTTATTCCTTTCCCTGGTGTGGGAGAGCTGAGCTTGGAAAGAACATTTCTAACTTTGGCCCGAAGCTTAGTAATGAACAGGGCACCCCGTAATTATTTTGGCCTGAAAATACACATAAAGACCAGGAACACGGCTCAGGTGATAGCTCAGTCGTGTTTGCATTAACAATTCCCAAGTGGAAGCTGCTTCAGCACTGTTGTAGATGCATTATCTGCATTATCTGCACCACCAGGTAAGCAGGGAGCTGTTCCCTGAGTCGTGGCTGAGGTTGCTAAAGGATTGTTCTCCATCCTTCTCCCACTCCTCAGTGTTTTCCTTGCTCAGTCCCACTTCGGTGCCCTTTCCTTTGCTTGTGGATAAGGTTCGAACCCCAATTCTTGCTCCCAATAACCCCATTAATTCGGATCGTTCTTCTCTCTCCAAGTGATGATTATCACACCATTAGCACAAACTCTCATCTTCAGAACTCTTCCCCAGTGATCAGGTTTGACCGAGGTGCTCAGCAGCTTCCAAAAAGGAAGAGGGAGGATGGACTGAGGGAAAACATAACCTTTATTTTGCTGTACAGGAGGAAAAACAATCCCTCCATTATAGTTATAATGGTACAAACGGTGTTTAAAGAAGAGTCTCCTGGGTTTGGGTTGGGATGGAGTCTGGAGGAGTTCCTGCCCTCGCCAAAATCCAATTTAACACCCTTATGAAACTGCTCCTCAATTTGAATGTCTGGCTCTCTGCACTCAACCTCGATTAACTGGCCCAACAATGAATGTTAATCACCCTGATTTACATCGCCTGCAGAGCTGTGGTCAACTCCATATCAGCAACCCTGCAGCTCCCTCGACATGTTCCAACAGGGAGCTCTCACGGTGTTTTCCTCGCAGTGGAGATGAGCCCTGGGAGGCTGGATTGTCTGGCACTGAGCTGCACTCAGGAGCAGGGCAGGAATAAACCTTTTCCCTTTTTTGCCTCTCCAAGCTATAAAGATGTAGGTAACACGTGGGAAAAGACATTTTTAGTGACATTTGGATTCTGAATATATAAAAAAAAACCAAAAACAAACAAACAAACAAACAAAAAACCCTTAGAGTTTTAACCTTGTGTGTTCTTCCAAACAAACAGAGCTGGTCAGAGGAGACAACGCAGGATTTGAGAATTGTCCTTTACCTTGGTGGGAGTTAATCAGTGTGCACAGGGAGATACATACAATACATGCATCTTCAGCAAACACCCCTAGCAGATTTTTCCACAGATGTAACCATTCTGCAGAGACATTCTGGAGGACAGGAATTTCCAGGGCTGGGCAGAGCTAGCTGCTGGCAACAGTTTCTGGTGTTCCAGGAGTTCCAGGTGCTGCTGAGGCAGGGTGCTCACAAATCTCCTGTTATCACTGCCTGCTCCTGGAAATTCGCCTATCAGGGACGATGCCGCAGCTCTGTTGGTGGTAGAAGATTGGTCCTCTGGACTTCTCTTAAAAAAAATAAATAAAATGTCAAGCCCGAAAAGGAAGCCTGCTATTTTTCAAATCCAGGAGCTGTAATCATGCTAATCCATATGATCGTGCTAAAGCCAAGAAAAATGCCTTTTGCATATGATGTAATCAGCCAGGGTCTCCTATTTATAACCACCACTGGCTGGGAGAACCTTCCCACAAAAATACAATGGGACAGCTTTCCCTTGGTCACATTCTTCCTCTTCCTCCCCGTATTTTTCACTTTCTTTGTGCTCTTTTGCCTCCTTTTGCTGTCTTTCCAACCCTTAACACAGCAACTTTTTGATTTTTGTTTTAAACTAATGCTTCCCGTGCATTCTATTTCATCTGTGTTTTAGAGCCGTGCTGAGTGAAATCCCAGCCCTGTGAAATCAATACCAAAACTTCTATTGATTTCATATAATATATTCCTTTAAATTCAGTACAAATGCTCCACAGGAGTTGTCTGTTTTCAGTATGGATCTACTGTACAGGGCTGTCAGTCTCTCAGCTGGACACATAAACCAGCGTGGTTTAATAAATTCATTGGTGTGGCTCGGGAGCTTTCTGTGTAATAACTGGAAATCAGTTGGTCATACTGAGCACATCAAGTGTAAAAGGAGAGGATTCATCAATGTGAATATCTATCTGTGGGTCGATTGGTATCAATCTTGTTTAACAGTCTATTTCCTCAGGACACACTTTGGGAACAAAGAGCATTTCAAACTGTTGGTTAAACAAACAAATATCGAGAAGCTCTTTGGGCGACATGGGGGTGGAGTAAACACCAGATAAAAATGGTCAGGGATTTCAAATACCTATTAATCTCTTCCATTTTATATCAGTAAATGCAGAGTTTCTCTTGATGTGATGTAATATGCCCATTAAAGTGCATCAAGACTGGGGGGTTAAAACAATTTTTTTTCCTTGCAGAAGAAAGTGGCCTGGAAACCAAAATTTGTCCCCTGACCTCCATGTTCAGTAGTTGTTCAAGGAGGAGGGTGACACCTTCTGCTCTGCAAGATTTGTGTTATCCTTAGCTAAATAAAACCCCCTTGAGAGACGCTATAAAAACAAAGCCATCCCCCAAGAGGATACAGAACTAATTAGATCAGGATGCACTGCTTACCTTGATCTACAACATCGAGATATTTTATGCCTGTCCCACCCAGATCCCCCCTCCTCAAGTACCACCGAAATAAAGAGAATCCTGACCAGTACTTGGCATGACCGTGCACAAGCACAAATTTTAGTGCAAAGCAAATGTTGTAGAGCCCCCGGGGGGTTTGCAGGGTAAAAGTGCCAGTAAAGAACCAGGTGAAACGAGCCCGTGGTGTTGTGCAATGTCCTGCGGCAGTTGTGTGGCTGCCTGAGGTGCCATCGCTTCCTCCCTCCCGCTGCTGAGTCAGATTTGGGTTTTCCACCCGGCACCACCCTCCTGAGCCGCCCCATCAGCTCGGGATGTTTCACAGCACAGCAGCCCCGCAGCAGGGGAACCCTCAGTGCACAGGGGGAAACTGAGGCACAGCCCCTGCCCCAGTGTTTGCTGATGAGAGCAGTGACTGAGGGTGCCTTCAGATGAACCTGAGTCTCCTGAACCCTCACCCCGTGTCCTCCTCCAAACCAACAAAATCATTTCTTCATCAAATAAATCTCTCCGCAGTGTTTTCCAGCAAACCACTTTATTTTCCATGGGTAGAGCTGGGGTGTGTGCGTTGTTCTACGTTAAATCAAAAAGCAATCGTGTGTCCCACAAGGATTTTGCAGCCACATTTCCACACATTCAAGGCTCCTCACATTTTCGCTTATGCGAGATCCGCCTGGCTTCAGCGGGGGTCGCAGGGATTGAGATGACTGCTGTGACACTCGGGGGCTTTTTACAGCACAGCTCAGTCCCAGGCTCAGCTGAGAGTCCTGCAGTCACCCCCAGCCACACGGACTGTCCCCAAAGTGCCACCCAGCGCCGGGGGCCACCCGGCTGGTGCTCCTGGGCAAGATCTCACGTTCCCATGGAGCCCAGCAGCCGAAAAGGGGAGCAAAGATGAAAACCATCCCACTCTGCATTAACGCAGGCAACTCAGTGTGGGAAAACGCTCTCAAAGCGCTGTTGCGTCAACTTTTTCACACGAGCCCTCACGTGCCCCGCGTTTTTAACTTGCTGTTAAAAATACAACTTGCTCCGCTTCGCCTGCTTCCCAGAAAGAGACTTAAAAGACTCTTCAAACAGCTGAAGCAGGGCAGCCTCATTACGCGCCCTCTGCATCCGCTTTTAAACCCCTCCAGCCGCCCACCCCACCGCGAGAGCCCGGGCTCGCCCCTTCCAGCCCTCCGTGCTCTTCCCTTTGCCACCTTATCGAGCGACAAAGGGAAGAAAGAATGAGCATTGTCCCGGGATTCTGCTTGCTTTAGGGGAGAGACAGGAGG